>MU689841.1:0-12642 GCA_026770625.1 Nicotiana glauca
AGCCTCTAATTCTTTCTTTCCTTCCACGTTAGCATTTTCCTTCTTTATGCTTAATTTCTTTTAAGGGCAAAGGGTAAAAATTATCCCTTTACTATTATTTATTGATTGTTTGTGCCACTCGTTACACTTTTCGGTCATTCTCGTCCCCGCCATTAACAAAGTTTGCAAAATTACCCCTAACCCTAACGTTCCTCCACTGTGGAATCTGGCCCCTCTAAGATTTTGTCCATGTTGGCAGCCAAGTTAACAGGTCCCATCAAATAAAATGCCATGTCAGCATGGGAAGTAATTTAATCCTCAAATAAAATTGGTCAAGTCAGATGACACCATGTCATTCACCATAGAATGGGTAAAGTTTATGGGGTCATTCACTCACCCTAAATTTTAATACCCGATTCCAACTTAAAATCCACCATTTTTTAATCCATAGGCCATACCAGACCCATCTCCCTTATAAATATGTTTATTTTTCATTTTTTTCTTCTTTTTTTATTCCGCCTTCTTTCTCTTTTACTTTACATCTATTTCTTCCTCGTCAAATCACCATGCCAATTTGACCTCCTTCAGACCAATTTCAACCAGAACTAGAAAATTCAACAAACAATCTAGCCAAAATAAAATAACATGATTATATATGAATTTTCAGACTTTGAATTAAAAATCATGTATTCATTACTGCTGGGTCAGATTCAAGTAAGAGATTTGGAAGCCCATTATCTAAATTTAAAGCCTCATCCTGGGTTGGGATTTTATGCATATGAGGTTGAGTTAAACTTTGAGGATTGATTCGCTAACTGTTATAGGACTGCAATTTTGTAAAACCCAGTTGAAAATTAATTTTAAATGTCGTTCATCGGCTTCACCATTGTTGAACTTTAAGAGTTTCATATTTGAAAATTTCTTTTGTAAGTTGTTCTAATATTGAATGGTCATAGGTTTGAAAATTATTTGTATCAATCATGTGAGAATTATTTCTTGAAAGATTCTGAGGGAGAATGAAGGGTTTTTGTCTGTGTGAGTTTATTTGAATTTTTTGCCGAAGAACGAGGTTGTTGTTTGAATGACGAAACATGAAGAAGGAGAAAGGAGACGAAGAGGAGAGCCAGTACCGTAGAGGTTAGTTCTACCCGCTGAAACTTTTCCGGCGAAATGCCATGGTTTCCGGCAATTTTGGTATGAGGTGAGGGAGAGAAGATGAGAGAATGGGTGGAGAGGTGAGGAGTGGAGGGTCGTTTATGTTAGGGTTTTAATTCGGTGGGTCAATGACATGGCAGCTGATATGATAACTGACATGGATAAAATTGATAGGGTCAGCTGCCACAGTGGAGGGACGTTAGGGTTAGGGGTATTTTTGCAATCTTTGTTAATGGTAGCGACAAGAATGGCCGAAAAGTGTAACGAGTGGAACAAACAACCAATAAACAATAGTAGAGGAGTAATTTTACTCTTTTCCCTTCTTTTAATTTTTTTTTTGTATTCTTTAATTTATTCTTTTCAAGTTAGTATTTTATTTTAGAATTTTTTTCGGTATCTCTCTAGCTTAGATATTATTTTGAAGACTCTATTTTGACTATTGTAATATAATAAGTATATGTGATCTATCATGTAGTTTTAGGTTTTTAAAAAATAGCATTATATTATTTTTATTTTTATTTTTTTAGTTATTTGAAACTAAAATATCATTTTTATAACTCTACTTATATTCCATTATAGTCATATATTTTTACTACGCATACATAGTAGATTTAACCAAAATATCACATAATACCCTGACCCCAAAAAAAATGATTAACTAGAACAATCCCTGCACTAAACTCCTGCTATGTGCAGGATACGACCGGGGAAAAGGCAAACTATGACCATGTTGGTCTGTTGTAGATAGCCTTACTTTGTATTTATGCAAAATATTATTTTTTTGGTTTATACCTGTGACATCCTAGTCACACAACGACAACTTTTATGGTTGCGCACCTTAAATAAATAACATGAACTATTATTTTAAAAAAACCACATTTGCTTTTATTCAGCCTTCCACTTTCCATTTTCGTAACCATAACCATGTTCTGTGCCATAGTTCTTCACCTTCAAGAGCAAATCTTCCAATCCTTCTTTCAACATTGAAGCCTCCTTGTAGTTCATCCTCTCTATTGGACCCTTGAACCAATCTTGTTGGCTCTCCAAATTCTTATTCTTTTCCTTGAGTTTGCTTTTCAAATTTAACGTAAAATCCAGCTGATCTTGCAAAGTATTGAGTTGTGTGTTGAGTGTTATAGAATTGGCTTTTTGGAACATCTCGACATACTTGTCATCAATGCCTGGTGATGATGGTGATGGAGGCCTTTCTTCGCCNTATTAATTATCATATTCAGAATCTTGGATTTGCATGTTTTATTTACATTTATGCTTAAAAATTTATATTTATTGATGGTATATCATGTATATATAGATGACCCCAAAAAATGTAACTAGGCTTGTAATTACCTGGTGGAAACACAATAATGCCAACTTCAGCAGCCGTCATAACAGAAAGCTCATTTGCTTTCTTAAAGACACCATTTCGGCGTTTTGAAAAAGTCACTTGTCGATTATTTTGATTTTCTATCTTCGCAAGACGAACAGTTTTGCGACCCTTAATCATTCTAGTACTCATTCTCAAGGATAATTATGATATAACTAGTATTTATTACTACGAATTACTATGTGATATGAATTTTGTAGTGTAGAAGCCTAGTATTTATAGCCTTTCCAGTATCTTTATTTTTTCATTTTTGGTAGTTTATACAGATGAATCCAGTTCATTTTTGTGGTGTTCACATGTTATGAGGCAGGTAAATTTAGATACTTAATCATAGTGGTGATTATACTTTCCATTTTTCAAAAGATTTTCAAAATTTACCTCTATAATATTGTAATGATCAAGTTAATTTTAAGGCTCAGGCTTGGACCAGTGGTGATTTGCTACATAAGATTATTAATATTTGATACTCTCTTAATAACATATCTTAATTTGGAAATGGATTAATAAGTATCCTAGTTTAGTTTACCATTATTTTCATTTATATTATCTTTTTTAGTTTTGAATTTTTGGTAATTTTCGAGTTGTTGTGGTATATTATGACATGTTTTTATTTATATTCTCTTTTTAGCTATTTTTAAATTTTGGTAATATTTGAGTTGTCGCGGAAGATTAAAACATGTTTCAATATTCCTAGTTCAGTTTACCATTGCTTTTCTTTACATTCTTTTTTGTTATTTTCCTACTTTTGGTAATCTTAAAGCTATCGCCCAAGATTATGACACGTTTCAATATTTAGTTGTCTACATCAAATCGCTGAAGGTTACTGGCAATTATCATTTACATACAGTTTAATCATGTAAACATACTAACCTTCAGCGATTTGATGTAGACAACTAAATATTGAAATATGTCATAATCTTGCGCAATAGCTTGAAGATTACCAAAAGTAGGAAAATAACAAAAAAGAATGTAAAGAAAAGCAATGGTAAACTGAACTAGGAGAATTGAAACATCATTTACATACAGTTTAATCATGTAAACATAGTTAGTTAATATATATATATATATATATATATATATATATATATATATAGTCATGTAAATATTCACACTTAAATAAATGATATATTCATACAATCCAAAAATTGGAATAGTCGATCACATGCGTGCAAGGTTACTTCAATACCAATATTATCAAATAAAATTGAGATGATACAAAATTAAATAGAACTTAAAACTTTTGTCGTTTAAACTTGCAAATACTACAAAGATAACCAATATATTTTCATATTGTCACGACCCCAAACCACCCTAATCGTGATGATGCCTATCGTAGTACTAGGCCAACCTATTCAACATTTAAAACATAAAAGATCTTTTTCTTAATTCATTTACTAGGTAGATATTATCATAATTCTTTTCGTTTAAACATTTCAAAACGAGCAGAAACAAATATGCAAAACATCAAATACTGCCCGATTCCGGTGTCATAGTCATCAGCCACTAAAATACAGTATGATATTGTCTACTCAATACAAGATAAGTTTGATAAAAATAAATACTAAAAGATAGGAAGGAGGAAGGCAGGGCTACAGACGCCATGCAACTACCTTGCAATCTCCGAAATGCTCTGAAGGTGAGAGTCCGCTCTCACTCGGATGCTCTGGCACCTGGATCTAAACATAAAGTGCAGGGAGTAACGTGAGTACGCCAACTCAGTAAGTAACAATTATAAATAAAGGCTAAGTGCAGTGACGAGCATTGAAAATCATATACATATCATAACCTAAAAACCTCAGTGGGAATAACAAGATCAAATCAGTAATTAAATTCTGAACATCTGGTAAAAGCTCAAGTTTCAATGAAAAGTCGTAAAAATATGTAACCTAGACTCTGAAACCAACTTGTCATGACCCCAAACCACCCTGATCGTGATGGCTCCTATCGTTGTACTAGGCCAGTCGATTCAACATTTAAAAGATAAAAGATATTTTTCTTAATTCATTTACTAGGTAGATATTATCAAAATTCTTTTTGTTTATATATTTCAAAAGGAGCAGAAAAAAATATGCAAAACATCAAACATTGCCCGATCTCGGTGTCTCCAGTCATGAGCAACTAAAATACAGTCTGATACTGTCTACTCAATACAAGATAATTCTAATAAAAGCAAATACTAAAAGATAGGAAAGAGGAAGGCAGGACTATGGACGCCATGCAGCTACCTTGCAATCTCCGAAATGCTCTGAAGGCGAGAGTCGGCTCTCACTCGGATGCTCTGGCACCTGGATATGCACACAAAGTGCAGGGAGAAATGTGAGTACGCCAACTCAGTAAGTAACAATTATAAATAAAGGCTGAGTGCAGTGACGAGCATTTAAAATCATATACATATCATAACATAGAAACCTTTAAGGGAATAACAAGATCAAATCAGTAATTAGATTTTGAACATCTAGTAAAAGCTCCAGATTCAATGAAAAGTCATAAAAACATTTGTTTTACAATTTCAACAGAGGCCCAGAAGAAGAGTAAAATAGTGTTTTTAATAAAACAAGCCCCTCGGGCAAAGCATCACTCATATGTATATATAGCCCCTCGGGCAAATCTCTCAATCACTCGTTACTTAGTTATCATCAATCAGCTCACACGCTCAGCTCTCCCGCTGAATAGATATGTTACAATAACCGCTGCGACGTACAGCCCGATCCATAAAGATATAGTCAACTGTGCTCACTGGGGGTGTACAGACTCCGGAGAGGCTCCTACGCCCCAAGCGTTACATCGATATATGTATGTATGTATGTATGTATGTATGTATGTATGTATGTGTATATATATAACGCTGCGGCATGCAGCCCGATCTATAACTATCCTCACAATCCGGCCCCAGGCCTCACTCACTTATCGTCCTCACAAGCCACTGAGGCATCTCAGTGCAAACTCAGGGAACTCAGCCCAAAACACATTCATAAATATTAAAATAGAGTGAGAAACAAGATTTAACAATAAACAGGTATAAACGATAACTGAGGATAAAGCATTATATCAAAGCAATGTGAGGATAATAGTAAAATAACTCCTAAGGGCCCAAATGGTACGGCACAAGGCCCCAAACATGGAATTCAGCCAAGTTAACAAAATCATTATTAAAACACATAGATACCATATAGAGTTTATCAAAATATGCAACTCTACAGTTGCCACGGGACGAACCAAATCATAATCCCTACGGGTGTACGCCAACACACCCGTCACCTAGCATATACGTCACCTCATTTGTCAAAATAGTATGAAATTCCGAGGTTTCATACACTAAGGTCTAGAATTACATTAGTAACTTACCTCGAACTGGACGAAAATCTACTCCGCAATTTCGTTGCCTCAATCTATCCAAAATTAAAATCATATCATCAATACATGCGAAAGGAACAATTCCTACACAAAAATTATCAAATCTAATCAATATTCCCCAAATTGGCCAAACCCGACCCTCGGGTCCGCATCTCGAATTTCGATAAAATCACACCACTAAAATCCTTATCCTCTCACGAGTCTATAAAGATCAAAATCATGAAAATTTGACATCAAATGGCCCCTCAAATCCCCAATTCAAACTCTCCAATTTCAAGCCCTAATCTGCCAATTTCATTCCTAATTTTACCACAAATTTCACGATTAAACAATGGGAAGTCACATATATAAGTATTAAGGCTCGAATCACTCACCTTACTATTAACCCCTGAATCCCTTCTCAAAATTGCACTCAAAAGCTTCGATGCCATCCAAAAATGGTGAGAGATAAGCTGAAAATCGCGAAGGAGAACATATATACCTTCTGCTAGGAATTCCGCCCCTGCGGGCCACTTCTGCGTCCAAAAATCCGCACATGCGGATTTCACTTAAGTCCTAAGACGCTACACCTGCACCTAGGTCTCGCACATGCAGGCTCGCAGATGCAGTCTAGCCCTCCGTTCTTGCAACCAACGTCGCTCCTATATTCTCGTTTTCGCTTCTGCGGCTCGCACCTGCGTTCCCCAATCTGCATGTGCGGTTATGACAGAAAACAACAGCTTTAGTTACAGCTCAAATTTTCCAACTCTCCGGTTAACCCTTCGAAATCATCCGGAGTCCCTCGGGACCTCAACCAAACCTACCAACAAATCACCTATCATCATTCAAACTTACAACAACCTTCGGAGCACTTAAAACAACATCAAAACACAAAATCACCCTCGGATTCAAGCCTAAGGATTTCAAAACTTTTGAATTTCGTAAATGATATTAAAGCCTATCAATCCTCATCTGAATGACCTGAAATTTTGCATACGTGTCACAAATGACACAACGGACCAATTTCAATTTCCTAAATTCCATTCCGACCCCCATGTCAAGATTTTTGTTGCTGACCGAAAAACACGAAATTCTCAATTTTGCCAATTCAAGCCTTAATCTATCACTGACCTCCAAATTACTTTCCGAACAAGCTCTTAAGTCCAAAATCACCTAATGGAGCTATCCGAACTATCAGAATCCACATCCGAGGCCTTTTGTACATAAGTCAACATCCGGTTGATGTTTTCCAATTTAAGCTCCTAAATTAGATACTAAGTGTCTCATTCCACCCCAAATCTATTCCGAACACAGAACAACCAATACAATATGATGAAATACGGCCGAACAACAAATAAAGAAGCAGAAATGGGCAGAACGAGATTGTACATCATGAAACGACCGGTCATGTCGTTACACATATATTCCTCTTTTACCAAAAGTAAGTGTTTCAATTAAAAAATAGCTTTCTTATCTATTGGAAAGTACTACTTTAAGAAAATCCATAACAACCTTTGAAATTATACTATTTGTGGTTTCTTGATACATTCATGTCACAATAATAAATCATATAAAAAACTTCGTTATAACTCAGGTTACTAGGGCCTTAACGAATATAAGTTTAGATCTAATTATTTTTAACTGGTGTTGGAATACTTTTTTTTGGTAAAGAAGAATTAATCTAAATAGCCGCTCACACGCAATTACTTAAACTAAAAATAGCTGGCAGAAGTATATTACATGTATAATTCACGCATAATATGTGGCGAATCATGTATAATCTATATATAATTTATGTATACCAACTAGAAATAATAAACAAGAAATCTAACGCCTATTTGTGTAAAGATAACAATTAATATGGCAAATGCCTACTTGCGAGAAAAATTGGAAAAAACATGTAGGTTATGCTTATCTAATTATTTTATTAGTTTCTTTGAATTATCTATCTCCGTTTTTGTAATAATCGTATTAGAATAATTGAAAGTTATATGCCATTTTAATAAGATGCCTCTGTAAGATTTATACTCCTATCAAATTGAAAAGCAACATTAAATTTGAAGAAACGACCCTCTATATATAGAGAAAGTTATATATGGTACGCTAGTCCCAAGTCAAGGGTTAGAACTCTTTTCTTTTTTCTTCAGCTATATGTATGTGTGTGTGTGTGTTAAACTTCTTCTTTTTTCACTAAGAAGTCCTTTCGTTACTTCTTTAAAAGAAACTGTAGATATATACTACGATCTTAATAGTTAATATTTACCCACATCAAGTTATCATTAGCAATGAGGATAAATCTACATGTAATTGTCTATGTATATATAATAAAATAATAACCTTAGATACTTAAAACCACCATGGCTCTGTATGCTTGATTCTTGTTGGAATTTAAACTAGGGCGTTCTACCACGTTATGGTAAGTTAAAGAAATGACTAACACCATTTAAAAATAGAAAACTTATAAGGCACAAAAGGATGAAATAGCGGGACAAACATAAAACATACTGATAATATTATAAATAACTCCACTCTTGCGACAACACACTTGACTGATCACTTATATAGCTATTGTTTGAACTCTTTGAATTCCTAGTAACATGAACTATAATTAATGACCATTATATGATGACACAAAAGACACACACATCGGATAACTCAAATGGAAAATGAACTTAGACGCTTATAATCAAGCTTTTAACAATTAAGCATGTTATTTTCAAAAATTCAACTACGCATGCTAGGTCTTGAAGTCCCAGAATTTCCTGGAATGATAGTCGTACTACTTGGGAACTATTGAAGAAGTAGATCCACTGACCCTGTTAGTAAAAGACGCACTAAAGTTGAATCCTGAAACCGTATTTTGAAATGGAAAAGAGCCACAGGAACCATATGAAGATCTTGCCCTAGCACCAGTAGGAGCCAAGGCACTTCCAAAGGCGAGAAATGGGAATGCATTACCAGTCACCATTTGTTGGTTTTGTGCCTCTTTTTTAACTTTCTTCTTTATGCATTCCATTGCCTCCTTCAGTTGTTGCAGTTGAAAAAAGTTAAGTTCTTCAATTGGAGCTTCCCACCAATGACCGTTATCTCTTTTCCTTGCTTGTAGGGCTTCTCCGCGATTTTTTTCCATTTGGAGAATCCCCTCAATGTTCGTGAGCTCCATATTAAGATCACGAACAATAGCATTTCTATGAGCCATAATGAGCTGGTTATGGTCATTATTTGGTGGAGAGTTCCTTGTGAGAAACCTATCCACCACCGAATCCACACAAGGGTGACCAAATGAGAAAATACCACAAGGGCTATTTCCGCACCACATAATGTACAAAGTTTACTAGCCTTAGCACGACGCTTCGAAAAAGTCACTTGCAAGTTACTCTCATTATGCATCTTTACCATGTCAACCTTTACTCCTTTTTGCCATGGCTAAATAAACACTCGAGATTTGAGTCTCAACAGCAAGTGCTTTATATAAGATATTGTGATAGGAAAAAGGATTAAAATAATTTTGGAGTCCAGAAACTTATGTTCTTTCTTTTTTTGAAGGATTTGAACCAAACCCATTTTGCCTCCATTCTTTGTTTCTTTCTCTCGCCAGCTCTAGTATTTAATGATCATAATTAGACAATAAATGTTTTCTTAGTTTGAGTTATGTTATTGGATTGCAGTTGGCCACCATTTTATTTGAGAGCAAGTTGAAAAATAATGTTAAAAAGAAAATACTAAATGATTTATATAACCTTTTATTTTGATAAGATGCCGTTTAACTAGGCTATTCTATTGTTTGAGGAAAATGAAATCAAATAACTTGGGAGTGTAGAAATTTATGTTCTTTCTTTTCAGAAGGATTTGAACCAAACTCCTTTGGCCTTCATTCATTGTTTCTTTGTCTCGACAACACTAGTCCTCAGTGATCATAATTACACAATACATATTTTTCTTAATTAGAATTAAGTTATTGGATTGCACTTGACCACCACTTTATTTGACTAACAAGTTAAAAAAGTAGTTTCAAAAACGAAAATATTAAATAATCAATGTAACCTTTTATTTTGCTAATATGTTATTTACGTAATTGTTGAGATATTTGATGTGTCAGATCATAGGATGAAAGGAAGTTAGAAAGAGAAGCTCTAGCTTCTCCGTAGAAACATTAAAACACTGCCTCACAAAAGCTTTCCCAATACAAGAAACAACAACACACAATTTACCACACATGAACTTAGCAATGGAGATGGACCAAGATAAGCCTAACGAAGCTGCCAATAGCCCAAACACTTCGAACCTAGTCATGGAACTACACGACCAAGCAAGCAGCTTCTTGCTCGAATTGAAAGGAAACCTGGTGGAATCACACCACCAAAATCAAATCGCAGTACAAAAGTCTGTGGAGGGCCTCGACACCTCAGATGAAACTGAGAACCACTACGAATCTGACAACTTCATACCCATAACACACGCAGACAAGGAAAGGATCTACAACAACTGGACCAACGCTGTTATTATTAAACTCTTTGGTAGGAAAGTAAACTATGCCTTCTTACAAAACAAAATAATGGCCATATGGAAACCAACGGAAAACATCACCCTTATAGATCTAGGAAACGACTACTACCTAATTAAGTTCATAAACTCAGGAAACTATGACAAAGCCCTTCATGGAGGACCTTGGTTCATAGGAAACCAGTTCCTTACCGTACGAAAATGGGAACCAAAGTTTGTAGCGTCAACGGCCTCACAAACCTTCTCAGCCATCTGGGCCAGACTACCAGAGTTGCCAACGGAATTTTACGACTATGAAATACTCCAAAAAATAGGATCTAAATTGGGGAAGCTACTTAGGATCGATGCATGTACTGCTTCAGCCACTAGAGGTAAATACGCGCGAGTTTGCATCTTAGTACCTATAGAGAGCCCTCTAAAAACCCATGTCATTATTGGCCGTCATTACCAAAGAATTGCTTATGAGGGCTTCAACATGCTATGCACATTCTGTGGCAGACTAGGTCATACACTCACAAAATGTCCTCAACCATCGATATCGAAATGTAACGCAGCACAAGGAAATAAAAAAAATGAAGGGATCGAATCCCTAACGAAAGAAATAGACCATTGAACTATAGTTACACATAAGAGAACTAAGGCTAGACATGAACAAATGGTAAGACCACACTCACCCCCACAGTCCAAAACGGAACGCTCAAATCTGGAACACTCGAAGCTGGATCAAAAAACGAAGAACAAACGGCAGCAAGAGGACAAACATAGGAGCAAAAACATGGGGCAAACATCTCACAACCGGCAGGAATTCAGGAAGGTGAATGCACAACAAAGTCCACTGGATAATAGAACAAACATGGACACAAGCAAAGNAAACCTAGTGGACAATGACCATCGGGCCCTAAGCCATACCAATTTACTACATACCTTTATTAACCAAAAGCCTATAACACTAAATGCACTCGACAACACACCTAACCTAGCTTTACCCAAGAGTCCATGCACAGTAAGCACTGAACCATGCACAACAAACACTGAACCTCGTACCAATTCCCCAAACCAAACGGCTCACATAGCTAAGGTAAGTGATATTATTTCATATGATGAGGGATCCATGATAGTTGACCCTTGTTCCACCCAAGAAGAGGATAAGAAGGCATTAATTGTTGACAAAAAGAATCTGAGCTATGCAGATTCTTCAGCATCAAAACCTCAAATCACTCCCAACAACCTAAGCACAAGTCGATCCCCCCTCATCCTATACGTTACCCCTCCTGCCCCTAAAACCCATGAAAACTTAAGAGCTAAAACACCATCACTATTAAGTCCTACAACCAATAATACCAAAATAACAACTTCTAACATAAACATCCAAAAACAACACAACCAAGAACTCACTAAGGATGCCAAGGCTACCCACCAACAACTTCTACAGGAGGCATCCACGAAACCACAGGAGAAATGTGTGGTCTCGAAACCAAGCTACTCAAACAATGAACAATCAAACCCTAGATCACAACCAAACACTAGTGTGTGCAACTCCCCCATTGGCAATGAACCACACTCCACTTTCATGGCTGGAATACGGCCTAACGGGATTCTCTCTAAACATGAACCTACATCTAGAGGGGAGGAACATCATAATCCAAATAGAGAACCGAAGCTACCTAGCCCAAATTGTAACGGAGGGTCTTCAGGTTGGGTTGGACAATGTAACCAATGACCCATGGCTAGCCCTCATGAAACCACAGCCCCAACCTTTCCAACAGCTCCCAACCATGGGGGCAAACCCATCCCCATGGAACCGTTTACAAAGGAACACCCCAAGCACCCCCATTCCCTAAGCATGAACCTACCACTCTTTCACAACGACCACACTATGAACAACCTTCCTCGCATGAACCACCCCAATGTCGAGCAACCACAAAACAGCACTGCCACTGCCCAAGCCCCAACAATACCACTGACGGATGAGGAGGGAGAAGGGGAAGGAACATCAACAGTAAGAAGAGTGGAATATGCCATGCTACGCACGCCAAAAACACTTGTGTTAAAGGAAAGAAGAGAAAAAAGAGTAATCTTAAGTTGCCCGCTGAATTTGAGGAAATGTTCGATCAATATAAGGGAGTTGACAGCTCCAACAATCTACAAATACGAAATGGTAATGGTCCCGACGATGTATGCCAACATGAACTTGGAAAGCCCACCCCATGCAAAAGTGGAGGAGAACACCCCACCCCCATCTAGACCAATGAGTATGATTGTATGGAATTGTAGGGGAGCGGGGAATG
>MU689843.1:0-17502 GCA_026770625.1 Nicotiana glauca
ACCGTCATAGGATTCTGCAATGTCTTCTCCTATGAAAGATACCTCTTCATCAGGAAAATACATCTTTAGAGGTTCATATTCTCTTCCCACAGGATTCTCAGCGAGGTGGTCTGCCAAAGCTTGCCCTTTGACTTCCTTCTGAGTAACATAAACAATGTCGAACTCGCTTAACAGGCGAGCTTGCCGGTAGGCATGGGCTTCTAAAAGATATACTTAAACAGATCCATCCTTGATATGAGTTAAGTGGTGTAAGCACAGAAATAGTGCCTCAACTTCTGAGCTACCCAGGTCAGAGCACAACATGTGCGTTCTAATAAAGAATACCGAGCCTTATACGGAGTAAACTTCTTGCTGAGGTAGTAGATGGCTTGCATTTTTCTTCCGGTTTCATCATGTTTTCCTAAAACACAACCGAACACTCCATCCAATACTACGAGATAAAGTAATAGGGGTCTCTCTGGCTCAGGTGGAACTAAGACCGGTGGCGTTGACAAGTATTCCTTGATTATGTCAAAAGCCCTTTGACAATCATCAGTCCATTTGGTGGCAGCATCCTTCTTAAGCATCTTGAAGATAGGTTCACAAATGACAGTGGACTGAGCTATGAATCGGATGATATAATTGAGCCTTCCCAGAAAGCTCATCACATCCTTCTTGTTCCTTGGCGGTGGCAACTCTTGAATGGACTTGACCTTTGACGGATCCAATTTTATTCCTCGGCGACTCATAATGAAACCCAATAGCTTTCCAGCAGGAACCCCGAATGCACACTTGGTGGGATTCAGTTTCAAGTTATACCTCCTCAATCTGTTAAAGAATTTTCTCAGGTCTTCCATATGATCTGAAACTTTCTTGGATTTGATGATGATGTCATCCACATACACCTCGATCTCTTTATGTATCATGTCATGAAAGATAGTAGTCATGGCCCTCATGTAGGTGGCACCAGCATTCTTCAAACCAAATGGCATCATTCTGTAACAGTACATCCCCATGGCGTGATGAACGCCATTTTCTCTACATCTTCTTCATCCATCCATACCTGAAGGTACCCAGCAAAACAATCGACGAATGACTGCAGTTCATGCTTGGCGCAGTTGTCAATCAGGATGTGTATATTTGGCAAGGGGAAGTCATCTTTGGGACTAGCTCGGTTGAGATCCCGGTAGTCAACACAGACTCTAACCTTCCTATCTTTCTTCGGTACTGGCACGATGTTAGCTAACCATGTTGGATACTCTACCACCCTGAGAACCCTGGCTTTGACTTGCTTGGTAACTTCCTATTTGATTTTCAAACTCGTGTCTGGCTTGAACTTTCTGGGCTTCTGTTTTACTGGCGGACATGTCGGATCTGTTGGCAATTTGTGAGTTACAATGGATGTGCTGGGACCAGTCATATCGTCATATGACCAGGCAAAAATGTCCTCATACTCTTTTAAGAACTCTGAGTACTCTTTCTTTTCTGATAACGACAAATGCACGCTGATGCGCATTTCTTTGATATTCTCTGTATCTCCCAAATTAACAACCTCAGTTTCGTCCAAGTTAGACTTAGGTCTGTTCTCAAAGTTCTCGACCTCTCTGACAACCTCTTCTGGTATATCATCTTCTTCTCCTGAATCTATATCCGTTTGTTGCGTAGCCTCGTTGCAAGTTATAGTCGTCGGTTCATCATCAAGATATGTAGTAGTAATGCTGTGTAAAATAAAGTAAATGATAGAGAAATGTAATAAGAGCGAGATATAAAAAAAACTTGGAAAATTCTTTTGATTAAATTCATAACTGTTCGAAACATCGGAGCTCTTTTCAAAAGTAAAGACAATGCGGAAAAGTAAAATCAACTAAAAAGTAAAATGCGATAAATGGTGCGTCGTTTAGCCTTGCTACCCCGAAGCTTTCCGGGCACTAGTGGTCCTGACTGACCAATTGGTGAGGCGTTGCCCTCGGTTCACAGCTTGAATGGAAGGGCCTTCCTCCCTTCCTCCTCGAAAATAACACAACAGTCCATATCATCTCCCAGAAATAGGTTCTTCATCGCTGCCAGTGTTTCATCTTCTTCTGATCCATATATAATGTCAGCAGGCAGAAAGGTTTGCTCCAACCGAGGTATAGGGTGCTCTAGCGGATAATAGGGACCGCGCCATGGTGGCGACCATTCATTGAACTCTTTCCAGGTGTACTCATACCCTAGGCCAAAAGTAGTACCGTGCTTCTTCAGCTTGATGGGTTTGGTGATACCCTGGAGATTCTTGCCAAGTCCTTTTTCGGGTTCATACCCACTCCAATTCAGGATTCTCTCAATCTTGTTATCTCACCACTTGTCTTTGTCTATGGCATTAACTCGCTCGATGTGATGGTATGTTTCTCCGCCTATTCTTCTTCTACCTCCGATCATTGGGATGGTTTGGCGACTGTATATAGGGTTGCTACCGTCGCCATGAATGATCACTTCCTGATGATTCCATTCAAACTTCACTGCTTGATGTAGGGTTGATGCCACAGCCCCAGCGGCGTGGATCCAGGGTCGTCCCAGCAATAAATTGTAGGATGCTGGCACGTCTATGACTTGGAAGTCAACATCGAACCAGGTAGGCCCCATTTGCAGACACAGGCTAATTTCCCCAATGGTAGATCTTTGAGACCCATCAAAAGCTTTAACATTGATAGCCCCATCTTTGATCTCATGCAAACCTTTCCCCAATGTTCTGAGAGTCACTAGCAGACAAATGTTGAGGCTAGATCCCCCGTCGACCAGGATCCTGGTGATGAAATAATCTTCGCATTGCATAGTGATATGCAACGCCTTATTGTGACTAAGTCCTTATGGTGGTAACTCATCCTCGTGGAAGGTGATCTTGTGACTTTCCAACACTTGTCCTACCATATTTGCCATTTTGCCTCCGGTTATGTTGCTGGGAACATAAGCTGTGAGCACGTGATTTTTACCCTAAGCAAATTATTCCAAAAGTTTCCAAATAAAATGATTTTACAACTTTTAGGATTTTTGTTGCATTTTCTGTGCATTTGCATTTAGGAATTTAATTTCACATTTTAAGTATTAAGTAGGTATTAATTCATTTTAGAAATTTAAAGAAAATCATAAAAATAGTTCATTTAGCATTTTTGCATTTTAATTGTGAAATTGTCTTGATTTAGTTTTAGAACAATTTTATGCATTAAAGTAGTTTAGTTTAATTTCTAGCTTAATTTTCTTGCATCTCCACAAAAATTAGAAAAAATAAATAAAACAAAAATACAAATTTTTAAATAAGGAGAAAACAATTAAATTAAAGAAGAAAAATGAAAAGGCTGTTGGGCTCATTATTTCCTAGCCCAAATATCCATCACACACGCCCCAGTCCAGGTCCAATTTTACCCAAACCCAGTCAGCCTCAACTAATCAAAATGATGCCGTTTGGCGTCGTTAAATCCCAGTCATTGATTACCTATGATCCAACGGTCACAGCCTGATCTCTCATAAACCAAACGACACCGTTTGAGTGCCAAGTGAATCTGAGCCCTTCAAAATCATATGATCCAATGACTTTAGTTCCTTCTCCCATAATTAATTAATATGTCTTAAAAATCAAACGTTACCCTCGTCTCTTCACTATAACAAACCATAGCCGCCCTGTTCTTCCGCTGACCCCGCCGGAACCCTCGCCGGCGGGAAACATCCCCATCGCCAACGACCCCCAAAATTACACTATTGGTCCACCTTAAACCCCTCTTTCGACCCCTTTACTTAGTTTCCTTCAAATACGAGCCCATCTCCTCGAATATTAAGATTTGTCTCGCCGGAACCCTACCTCCGGCGAACGACACTTCACCCAAATCAACCCAAATTAACACCCCAGCATCTTCTCTCCTTCCCCTACACAACCCCTAGTATCTTGAGTCTCAAATCTAACCGGAGCGGCTCAAATTTGGGTTTGAAGTTTTCCGGAGAGTTGGAATTTTACAAATGGCACCATGAGGTTCTCCTCTTCCATCTTAAGAATCTTGGTGCCAAGGGTAGATAGTCAAGTGGCCGAAACAAGCTAGATAAGTTCTTTAATTCTTTTTCTGTTTTTAGTTTCTTTTATTTTTGCATGTGTTTGTCTTTTATGCCTTATCATGTTTTTAATTAATTTCTGTTGATACTTTTGTTATTAGTTTTATTAGGGTTTACTTAATTTCTGTTTTAAAATAGTATTTTTAGATTTTAATTCTAAAAAGTGATACTATTAGGGTTTTTAATTTTGAGTAATAATTAGTCAAAATTCTGATTAATTTTTGTCAGTAGATAATTAGATATCAATTGAAGAATAATTAGTAGTTAATTAGATTTGTTTTGGTTTATTATGATCATCGGCAGTGTGATTTGATTTGTTCATTTTTGTTAATTTCTGATTGTAAGTACTGTTTGGATAATTAGGATTGGTTATTGCTGTTAGATTTCTGATTAGTAGTTGGTTAATCGTGGAATTAAAATAAATTAGTTCAGGGGTAAAAGGGTTGAATTGCAGTAGAATTACTTTAGTAAATTCAACTTAGTTTCAGGGGCATTTTTGGATATAAAAGGGTTTATCAGTAATTAACAAAAGGAAGGGAGGGTATTTTGGGTATAGGAAAAAGGGTTAATAGTAGTTATAATACAAGTTCAGGGGTAATAAGGGCATAAAAATGGGTAGTTTAGCAAATTTTAAAATGAAGTGAGGGCAATATAGGAATTAGAATAGAATAGAAGCTTCTAGATTGGGGTATTAGTAGAGTTCTCAATAAATAAGTGTAGCTAATTGTATTACAAGTTAAAATTAAAGGGTAGAATTGAAATAAAAGAGGGACTAATGTACAAATACTCAATTTTGAGTTTCCTTTCAGATTTACATCTATAAATAGGCATTGATATGCATTGTTTTACAAGTTTTCAGAATCTGAAAAAAATTTCTCCAAGCAATTTCTGCCTTTAGATCCAATTTCAAAAATTCAAAATCTCCAAAACTCAAAAACATTAGAAAAAAACCTCCAAAAACTCAAAATAAAAATAAAAATAGTACTGTTACATTAAAAAGTTCAAGTTTAAATTCGATTTTAGTTGTTAAGTTCATACTTCTAGCCCTTGAAGTTCCAGAAGCTATTGGTTGCTATTTTCGAGTGAATTTGGTTCATTTCAAGTTTATTGCTGGTTGTTTGCTGATTGTGATGGAGTAGTATGATCAATTTGTCTATTATACATTGTTGAAGGCTGATCTATCAAGTTTAGTTTGGTTTTGTTTCAAAAAGCATCTCTGAGTTTTGAACTTGGTTTAAATCCTGCTGTGATCTGCTAATAATCTGCTGTTGATACTCTGCTGATCAATTCTCATCCAAATTTCAATATCAGGTACACATTTCAAAATCACTTCCATATGGCTGTTGAAACAGAAATGAAATGCTCATTTTCATGATTTCTGCCTCGTGATCTGAAGTTACATATGTGATGTAGTGTATTTGGGTTTGTAATAATATGAACTTCAAACTATTTGTTAATTCGTGAATCTGTATTGCTTTGCATAGTTAGAATGGCTTCAATTTCTATGTTTAGTTAATGATATTGTGCATGGCTTAAATAGCATTAAATTCAATTGAAAATAGTTGTTCACTTAGTATTCAATAGGTAGTACAGGATTCAGTTTGGAAGAAATAGTATTAGAACTTATTTTTTTTTTTACAGTTTTAAAAGGACATGTGGATCATAATAGCTAGAACAATAGCTAAGGCAGAAATTATATTTTGACTCTACAGAGTTAGGTTGCTCGTGTCAATTGCAATTGTGGATAACAAGTTCATATATGAATTCGTTAGTTTATTGAGTTCTATAAGCATTTGTAGTATTTGATTTGCTTGAATCCAATTGGAATTAGAAATGAAAAGTCAAAACGTTCAATTTTTTTTAATCTTATGAATAATGTAGTCATAAAATATAGTCATAATCTGATGAATAATATAGTCACAAAATTAGGTTAAACACCTTTTGATTGATTAAACTAGGCAAGTCGGAGTTGTGCACGATGAATAATGTAGAATACATTTGATGTGTTTAATTGAATCAAAACTGGATGAGAGTAATGAAATACTCAATGTTTTTTTTATGCAATTAGGGCCATTATGCATTTTTCCAGTCAGTCTAAAATTCATATGTGGAACAGCACTTGTGCTCATGCTGAGGCCCAAAAGATGTTGGGAATTAAAACTTTGGAATCAGTTTTAAGGCCTAAAAGCCTTGCTGAAATGTGAGTAAAAGTCAAGGTCCAAGTATAGTGACACTTAAAAATAAATACTTTGGAATAGGGGAAATTAATTCATAAATATGAAATCAAGTTTTGAATTAAGTAGCGGGTTCAAGCTAAAAGGTTTTACCCTTTTGTTTGAATCCGGACTTGAATTTGAGACTCGATTTTATATTCATGGATTAATTAACCTTTAGAGACAAAACAAAAATAGAGAATTTAGTTACTTTAGTTCGGCCTTTAATAAATAAAAATGAGACGAGCTTCGCCAAATCAAATACATAATTGCGGGGCCCTCATTAATTACTAAAATACTTAGTATTTGAGATAGGCCGTTTAGCGAATTTCACGGCTTTCCCAAAAAGATATAACACGTTAGCTGCTTTAGACGCGATTTTTAATAATCTTACCTTCCTAATACGGGTGTGCATTTTATGCAACCCAAATCCAAATCCGAAAACGTTGAATAAGAATGTTTCGAGGATCCGGGTGCATTTCATATGACGTGATCCGAAAATATGTTCTTAAACGACGTTCACTTTTCTTAAAATAAAATAATTGACAAAAAGCGGTAACTAATTCTAAAATTGCACAAATAGGGTCACATGTATAAAAAATTAATTTTTAGCCAAATATAACAGTTGAGCGACCGTGCTAGAACAACGAAATTCGGGAGTGCCTAATACCTTCTCCCGGGTTAACAGAATTCCTTACCCGGACTTCTGGTTCGCGACTGTAATACAGAGTCAAACCCTTTCCTCGATTCGGGATTCAAACCGGTGACTTGGGACACCATAAATCTCCCAAGTGGCGACTCTGAGTCTTAAATAAAAATGAATCCTGTTTCGATTGTCTTTTAAGTGGAAAAACTCCTTTCTTTATTATATTCCTTTCCCGGGGTGTAGTAAAAGCCATATAAAAACTCGAAAAAAGGAGGTGTGACAGCTCTGGCGACTCCGCTGGGGAACGAACCCAGAATCTCTGGTTCAGGGTTCAAGAATTCAAGCTCAATTAAATTGTTGTATTTGGCTTTATTTGGTTTTGATACATGTTCCATGTTTTACGTGTTAAATGTTTTTACCGCTTTAATATTTGTTGAATTGTATATAAATTGTCGCGAATCCTTCCCTCTTTCTGAGTCTTCTACATCATGGAGAAGGGTGCACTTCATGCAGCTTCTCTTCTGTTAGAGTCTTTTTACCAATTTAGAACGAGGTTTGGATAAGTTGCAAAGCCGGGCGAGCTTCTGTATCCCCNTTGAAATGACCATCCTGATGCATATTACGTGCTATTTGCATTTGTTTGCTTAGTTCCGCATGTTGACCGGTTTGTATACCATGAGTGAAAAATTGTGAAAAATAGCAGTGTTAAGACTAAGGGAGGATAACCATTTATTGTG
Source organism: Nicotiana glauca (assembly GCA_026770625.1). NCBI lineage: Eukaryota > Viridiplantae > Streptophyta > Magnoliopsida > Solanales > Solanaceae > Nicotiana > Nicotiana glauca. Next base: position 7,653 of record MU689843.1, read on the forward strand.
AAAAACCCAATGCCCAAATAATACCGAAATGCTGCCGGATTTTTTGAAAAAAAAAAAGAAATGAAAAAAATGGAAAAAGAGAAAATATTTGGAAAAAATGGAAAGTAATTTGTTGGTCAAAAATAGTTTTGATTTTGGCCAATCGGCCCGAACTACGCTGGTTTGATTCTCACCACGTGTGAGATACGTAGGCAACCCTCATCGGGTCCAAGAACCCCTTTTGCGAAAAATAGCCAAAAAATATCAAAGTTTTGATTTTATTATAAATAACTCGGGTGATGCTATTCTTGTTTAAAATAAACCGAATGTCCCTCAAAAGGACGCCGTAAGGCCGTTTTTGCAAGAATAGCCACTTTGAGTCATTATAAATAATTTGCGGGCACAACCTTAAAATCTCCTTTTCGGAAGTACTGAAAGGCCGTATTTGCAAAAATCAAAATTGGTCATTTAACAACTTTACAAAAAATAGCCACTTTATCAAATAAACCATTACATGGTCGGTTTTTGCTAAAATAGCCACAATTGGTATTAAAACTTTTCAGTCTTGCGATTGGCCTGTGGTGATGCTGAGTGACGCCCCATGGGCCCCAGGATGAGAAATTTTAATTTTAATCATTGAGTATGTAGTTTCTTACAAAATATTTTGCAAAAAATAGCCACTTTTCCCTTTAATCATTAAATTCCTTCAAATAAAATGTGCAGGATGAATTCAAATGACATCCAAACCTTCTCAGTCCTGAGCGAGATACCCCTTAAGCTCCATTTATGGTGGGACGACCTCGGAGATGAAAGCAAAAAATCATTGGTAAAAATTTTGGGTGGTCTCGTGGGACTTATGAACATAAAACCGAGAAAGGATATTGTTGAAGCCTTGATACCGTTTTGGGATCCGACTCAAAATGTCTTCAGATTCTCTGATTGTGAGCTCGCACAAACGTTGGAAGAAATAGCAGGGTATGCCGGTCTTAATGGAAACATGCGAAATAGATATCCTTTGTCGCCGAGATCGGTCACACTCCATATGTTTTTGCATTTGCTGAGTATCAGTCGGGATGTCCAAGACTCGTGTCTAGAGGATGGGTGTTGTACTCTGCATTTTCTCTATCATCGATATGGCAACCCGAGGGGTTTCGAAGAACTTAATACCGGCCTGACACATGCTGGTAATAAAGACAAATGGGAGGCTCGGCGAGGGTTAGCATTTATGGTGGCCTTCCTAGGAATCGTATTTGCCCAAGGAAATATGGAAACATAGACCTCGGGCTAGTAGGAATGGTGGATGTAGCTATGAAGAAACCTACTAGCATGGTGGTTTCTTTGATCGTAGCGGAGATATATCGAGCTTTAACTAAACGCCGGGAAGGGGAGAAATTCTTTCAGGGGTGTAATATCTTATTGCAAATGTGGATCCAAGAACATTTATGCCATCGCACGGGATACATGAATTTCGGGTTGACTGGACTCAATTGCATCAATGAGTTTGAAACCCGGGTTACAGGCATCAAATTTCCCGAAGGTGTTGAGGCTTGGTCATTTGAGATCTTTAAATGCTGATAAGGTTGAGTGGGCTTATGGGTGGCTTCCCGATACTGAAGTTGTCTACACTTCAGCAGAAGTCCCATACATTCTTCTAATGGGTATTCGGAGCGTACAACCTTATGCACCTTACAGGGTCCTGCTACAATTCGGGAGGTTCCAAACAATGCATAATGATGAGGATTTGAGTGAACAAATTATTGAGTTGGGTCCCAAAGCTACCTTCCCGGAATCAAGAATTAGAAAGATATGGAATGAAAGTCGGTTTCTGCAACCTGACACTATGGTACAAGATCGAGCAAAAGGTGAAGTGGACCCCAAGTATTTGATTTTGTTCAGCAAAAGGTTCCAGATTCCTAGGAGACCCGCTAAGAGACCCCATGTACAATAATTTACTGATGGAGCCCGAGTCCAATGGGATTGGTTAGCAAAGGAGAACGAATATCTGGCTAAAATTGGGGCATTGGGGCAACAAGTACGGGACCTTCAATTTGAGAAAAGTGTACAAATGGAGGCGGATGAAGGAGAGAAGAATAAATTGACCCAGGAAAATGAAACTCTTAAGGCACAGATTCAACAAATGAAAATCGATGCTAGATATCGAGAAAGAAGCGTGTCTGATGAACGATTGATCAAGGGGTTGAAAAAACAAGTCTTGGATTGCCAAGAAGAGTTAGAAAAATCTGAAAGGAACATGGCGAGACTTCGAGCACACTGGACCAAGAAAACTGAGGAAAGAGCCCAGTATGTTCAAAAGATAAAAAGAGACTCTGAAGGGACCATTGCCAACATGAGAAGAAAAGAAAATGCTCGGGAAGAAAAAGCAGCCCGCTTAGATAAAAATTTTCAGGCTGAAAGGGATCATTGTTATGAGATGATTGCTGAAATGCAAAAGGAAATAAAATTACTACAAGATCTTCATCTCCTAGATTCCCAAGTACTTGAAGCTCGGACCAGACAAATAAGTCGACTTCTCTAGGAAAAGGGCCAAATTAGGGAAAGAATTCGAGGCATTGCACGCTATGTTGTTAAAGGGTGCCAGTATGGTGAAAAGATAGGTTATGCAACTTCTTCTGAAGCAATGATGATATTTGTCTTACAAATTACGAATGATTTGGAGCAATTACAAAGGGGTCTTGCGAGCAGGCCTGCGGCGATGCCGAATGATGCCCCGCGGGCTCCAGGGTTTGAAGCTTTGATGTACTCGTAAAAAGAAAAATAGTAATCAAGTTTTGAGTCTGTATTTTGATTTTGAAAATGAAAATAATAGATTAGTATTAATGTAATCAGTTATCATTAATGAAAATTTGAAAATTCCCAAAAATTGTATTTCTATTTTTCTTGTTTTTTGATTTTATCTGATTCAAGCACAGTTGCGATATATAGGCAATTTTCATAGGACCGATCGTAACCATATGAAAAATATAAAAACACAGTAAGAATAAAAGTCAAAATAACAGTGAAATAATAAAAGAAAAATGGAAAAGAAAAGAAAGAAAAAGAGAGAAGAGAGAGGGAAAATCCGCAATAAAAGAAAATGGCAAAGCAAAGAAAAAGGCAAGAATAAAAGAAAGAAGCCATAACTGAGAAAGCCGGGATGACGCACATGGCCGAGTAAATGCATACCGATAATTGCCTAAGTGCATCCATGCTCCAAATGTGCAACTATTTGTTTGATAATGCCCTAACCACTAATAACGTTGTTGTTGTTAATGAGTACAGACAGGTGGTTTTAGCTAGCTGGCATTCTGGCAACTCGTCCATATAATACCCGCTCCAAAGATATGTCGAAAATGGTTAGCCAAGAGATCGAAGCAACTATTGTTGACCCGGCTTGGGAGGAAGAAATAGTGGATGTTAATGCTATGAAAGACGAAATGTACAAGCTGAAACAACAAATGGCCGAAATGTACCAGGCCTGGGCAAAAGGACAACCCTTGCCAACTTATCCAGCCAATCCTGTCTATGTTCCGCCACCAGTTCAATCACAAGATCCTCCCACCGTAAATTCCTCCCTGGCCTACCCTACATATCCATCATATTATGCAACCACTTCTCAAACACCACCACCTCCACCACCAAAGCAAATCCCACCACCTCCACCACCAGTTTCTCCTGTGTACGTGGCTCCTCCACCCGCCATGTTACACAAATCTTCAAGTGAACCTTTGTTCCACACTCAAGAAAACCATTACTATCCACCCGAGCCCACTTTTAGACCTCATGAGCCATACCCGTACACTCCTCTCATTGATATATCTGAAGAAAAGAAACCTCCTAAGAACCCCGAGCAGGAGGAAATGATTCGCAAAGTAAAAAGCCTGGAACAATCGTTCCGAAACATGCAAGGTCTTGGAGGACAAGTAAGTGTGGCTTATAAAGGCCTGTGCTTGTTTCCAGAAGTCCAATTGCCTGTGGGTTTTAAATTGCTGAAGTTTGATCTTTATGATGGTCATGGTGACCCCTTGGCCCATTTGAGGGGATTTTGTAGTAAAATGAGGGGTGCTGGAGGAAAAGATGAATTTTTAATGGCATACTTTAGCCAAAGCCTCAGTGGGTCGGCTTTAGAGTGGTATACTAGGAAAGATCACACCCGATGGTATACATGGGATGACTTAGCCCAAGCCTTTGCAAATCATTTTCAGTATAATTTGGAGATTGTTCCTGATCGTCTCTACTTGACTAAGATTGAAAAAAAACCTGGGGAGAGTTTTAGAGAATATGGATTTTGATGGAGAGAACAGGCCGCGAGGATCGATCCACCTATGAAAGAGGGTGAGATGGTGGATAATTTTTTGTAGGCTTTAGAGCCTACCTATTACGGGCATCTAGTGTCAGCGGTGGGGAAAACTTTCAATGAAGTTGTAAAGATAGGAAGCATGGTAGAAGAGGGTTTTAAGTCAAATAAGATTATGAGTTACTCCGCAATAAAAGCGACCACCCAAGCCATCCAGACCGGCACTGGAGGGGTTTTGGGAAAGAAGAAGAAAGAAGAAGTTGCTGTGGTGGATTCTAGGACATGGTCCAAGGGTCCTTCACCCTATTATCACCAACCCCGTCCATATCATCAACCATACCCACATACACCATATGGCCCACCACAACCTTACTATCCTCCCCCGGTTCCGCACTTCTCAGTTCAACATGCCCAAACTTATCCTCAACCTCAAGCACCCTGGCGTGCACCCACTCCCCATAACACCTATCATACCTAAAATGCATACCCACCTCCCAGGACATACAGAAATCCCGGTGGAACTGGTTTTCGCTCAAACCTTGCTACTAAAAATGACAGATTGCAAAAGAAAAAGACTTTCACTCCGTTAGGAGAATCTTATACTAGCTTGTTCCACAGGTTGAGGCAGCTTGGAATGTTAAACCCCATTGAACCAAAAATACCAAACCCTCCCCCCAGGAACTTGGACCATTAAGTCAATTGTGAATACTGCTCAGGAGCACCAGGGCATGATACGGAGAAATGCTGGCATCTGAAAACCGCTATTCAGGAACTTATTGATACTAGGAGAATTGAAGTGCAGGCTCCGGAAACTCCCAATATCACGCAGAATCCATGACCAACTCATCATGAGACTCACATGATTGAGTTAGTACAGAGGGGAGAATACAAGAAGCCATCGCAAATGGTGATGATGATTAAGGCAAGTGAAAGTAAAGTAGATGAGAAGTTGACTGGTGGGAAAGCTTTGGTCGCAGCAGAGCAGACAGTCAGTGAGCCAGTGATGATGGTAAAACTAGAGCCTGTTAAAGTGACAATACCAGGAGCAGTTGTTAAGCCTGTGTTGGTTGTAAAAGGCGCACATACAGAACTGGTTATCATTAAACCAGCGGTTAGTTATCTGTGGTTAGTGAAAAGGTTGTTCCGTGGAATTATGACCGGGTGAGTGTTATGTACAGAGGAAAAGAAGTTAAAGAAGAAGTATGCGAAATGCATGGGTTGACTAGATCAGGGAGGTTCTTTGCCCCTGAAGAATTGAGAAAAGTCAAAGCAGTTAGAGATAATTCGGCACCAGTGAAAAGAGCTGTTACTGAAGAGGAAACTAAAGAGTTTTTGAAAAAGATGAAAGCACAGGACTACTCAATCGTGGAGAAATTAAGAAAAACCCCGGCGCAGATCTCATTATTGTCTTTATTAATCCATTCGGATGAACATCGCCGGGCGCTGATGAAGACTTTAAATGAAGCACATGTGCCAGAGAAGATTACTTGAATCATCTTGAGAAGATTGCAAACAAAATTTTTGAGGTTAACAGGGTAACATTCTCTGATGATGAGTTGCCGATGGAAGGAACTGAACACAATAGAGCCCTGTACCTCACAGTGAAATGTGAAGATTCCGTGGTGACTCGGGTGTTAATTGATAATGGGTCTAGTGCCAACATTTGCCCTCTATCCACTCTAGAAAAGCTAAAGGTCGACAATGAAAGAATTCATAAGAATAGTATCTGTGTACGAGGATTGGAAGAATACAGTGGGAGATATTGTGCTGGAGCTCACAATAGGACTTGTGGAATTCACAATGGAGTTCCAAGTACTTTATGTTGCTGCGTCTTATAATCTTTTATTGGGTCGACCATGGATCTACGCCGCAAAAGCAGTGTCGTCAACTCTGCATCAAATGGTCAAATTTGAATAGGATCGGTAAGGGATCGTGGTCCATGGGGAGGACAATTCTTGCAATAATATCACACCCTTCGAGGAAGTTGAAGATGATAAAGGCCCGTGGGTATACCAAGTTGTGGATATAGTTCCAGTTGCTAAAATCTCGGAAGGGGAGTACGTTCCTGTGCCAAAAGTGGCTGCCGCATCTGTTATGGTGGCAACAGAGATGTTAAAGAATGGATTTCTGCCCGGAAAAGGTTTGGGAGCTTCACTACAGGGTATTATACAGCAGTGTCTCTTCCCGGTAATATTGACACTTTCGGGTTAGGTTTCAAACCCACTGCTGCTGACGTAAGGAGAGCCAGAAAAATGAAAAAAGAGAGCATGGTCCCTTCCTAAACTTATCCCTCGCCTTTCCCGTTCTTTTCTGGTACTAAAAGGCGCTCAGTAACGGTAATGCCCAGCTCTGTGGTAATAGAACTCGACAGGGAGTTGATCAAAAGGTTTCAAAGATTGTTTGAAGTGAATATGGTGGGAGCAGGTGAAGGTCCGAGCAAAATTGATGTGCAGTTCGTGGGCTCTAAGGCCAATCTTAATAACTGGGAAGCTACTCCTCTTCCAACTCGGAAGGAGTCGTGGTAGTTAGTTTTTGATTTTCTTGTGAATATTAAATATGGATTAGTTCCAAGGTTGTAATTCGGATTTCTATGTTCCGTCCATTTGGATGAGTTAAACCTTGTTATCTTACAATTTCAATGAAATGCAATTTCGTTCTCTCTTCATTCCTGATAGTTTTTATTTTGTCTTTCTTTTCTCTTTCTTGTACAATCCATTTTATGCTGGTTTCAATGATGTGTCATGCATGAGGAGTTCCCAGCCTAGTCTTGATAACCAATGTGAAATAGTAATACAAGAAATTGAATGTGACGATGAGGTGGAGTATGATGACGAGGAAGCTTTGGAAGAAATCACTAAAGAATTAAGTCAATTTGAAGAAAAACCCAAACCTAACTTGAATGACACTGAGGCAATCAATCTAGTGGATCATGAAAATGTTCGGGAAACAAAAATAAGTGTTCATTTGGAAACCCCGCTCAGAGAAGAGATGATCAAGTTGTTGTTTGAATATAAAGATATCTTTGCATGGTCATACGATGATATGCCAGGTTTAAGTACTGATTTGGTGGTCCACAAGTTGGCCACTTATTTGGAATGCCCTCCTGTCAAGCAAAAGCTAAGGAAATTTACGACAGATATCAGTGTGAAAATGAAAGAAGAAGTCAACAAGCAGTTTGAGGCGAAGGTCACACGGGTTACCCGATATCCTACATGATTAGCCAATGTAGTGCCTGTGCCAAAGAAAGATAGAAAGACCAGAGTGTGTGTTGACTATCGTGATCTTAATAAGGCGAGTCCAAAAGACAATTTCCCACTGCCAAACATCCATATATTGATTGACAATTGTGCTAAACACGAGATTGGTTCTTTCGTGGATTGTTATGCGGGCTATCACCAGATTTTAATGGATGAGGAAGACGCGGAAAAAATGGCATTCACCACACCTTGGGGAACCTACTGTTATAGGGTTATGCCGTTGGGGTTGAAGAATACAGGGGCAATATACATGAGAGCGATGACCACCATGTTCCATGATATGATACATCGAGAAATTGAAGTTTATGTGGATGATGTAATTATCAAGTCAAGAAAGCAGTGTGATCATGTTAAAGACCTGAGAAAGTTTTTCCAGAGGCTTCGTAGGTATAATCTCAAACTCAATCCGGCAAAGTGTGCATTTGGATTCCCATCAGGGAAGTTATTGGGGTTTGTGGTAAGCCGACGTGGTATTGAATTAGACCCGTCCAAAATCAAATCCATCCAGGAATTGCCTCCGCCAAAGAGCAAGAAAGAAGTGATGAGTTTACTCGGCAGGTTTAATTATATCAGCAGGTTCATTGCTCAGCTTACATCGACTTGCGAGCCTATCTTTAAGCTACTGAAGAAAGATGCTACAGTCAAATGGACAGATGAATGTCAGGCAGCATTTGACACAATCAAGGAGTATTTGGCCAATCTGCCTGTATTGGTTCCACCCGAGCCGGGAAGACCCTTGATCCTTTATCTGACAGTGTTGGATAATTTTTTTGGCTGTGTACTGGGGCAGCATGATGTTACGGGAAAGAAAGAGCAGGCAATTTACTACCTCAGCAAAAAGTTCACATCTTATGAGGTAAAATACACTCAATTGGAGAGGACATGCTGTGCTTTGACCTGGGTAGCGCAGAAGTTGAAACATTATTTGTCAGCATATACCACTTATCTCATCTCACGGTTGGATCCATTGAAGTACATTTTTCAGAAGCCCATGCCCACAGGGAGGCTTGCTAAATGGCAAATCCTGCTCATGGAATTTGATATTGTCTATGTGACCCGCACTGCGATGAAAGCACAAGCAGTGGCTGATCACCTAGCGGAGAATGCAGTTGATGATGAATATGAAACCGTTGAAAAAATATTTTCCTGATGAGGAGACAATGCATATCGAGGAATCGGAACAAGATGAAAAACCTGGGTGGAAGTTATTCTTTGATGGGGCTGCCAATAACAAAGGCGTTGGGATAGGAGCGGTACTTATTTCAGAGACAGGACAACATTACCCTGCCACAGCTCAGCTTCGCTTTTACTGCACCAATAACATGGCTGAATATGAGGCATGTATATTGGGTTTGAGGTTAGCTATAGACATGGGTGTCCAAGAGATCTTGGTCATGGGTGACTCGGATCTTTTGGTACATCAGATTCAAGGAGAATGGGAGACACGAGACTTAAAGCTTATACCGTACCGAAAATGTTTACGTGAACTTTGTCAACGGTTTTAGTCAATAGATTTCAAGCACATTCCAAGGATTCATAATGAAGTTGCTGACGCTTTGGCCACCTTGGCGTCAATGCTGCATCATCCAGATAAGGCTTATGTGGACCCATTAAAGATTCAGGTCCGAGATCAGCATGCATATTGTAATTTGGTAGAGGAAGAGCTTGATGGGGAGCCTTGGTTTCATGATATCAAAGAATACCTCAGAATGGGAGTATATCCGGCACAAGCCACTGGGGATCAAAAGAGAGCTATTAGACATTTGGCAAGTGGATTTTTCTTCACCGGAGGAGTGTTGTACAAAAGAACTTCAGATCTTGGCTTATTGAGGTGCATGGATGCTAAACAGGCCACAACTATCATGACCGAGGTACATGCGGGAGTTTGTGGACCTCATATGAGTAGGTATGTACTGGCCAAAAAGATTCTTCGAGCAGGATATTATTGGCTCACTATGGAACGAGACTGTATCAGTTTCGTACGCAAGTGTCATCAGTGTCAAGTACATGGAGATTTGATTCATTCTCCTCCATCTGAGTTACACGCAATGTCGACACCGTGGCCCTTCGTTGCTTGATGAATTGAAGTCATTAGACCGATTGAGCCAGCAACATCTAATGGGCACAGGTTTATTCTAGTAGCCATTAACTACTTCACTAAGTGGGTTGAGGCGAAAACTTTCAAATCAGTGACCAAGAAGGCCATGGTCGATTTTGTGCATTCAAATATCATTTGCCGGTTCGAAATTCCGAAGGTGATTATCACAGATAATGGCGCCAATCTCAACAGTCATCTTATGGCGGAGACATGTCAGAAGTT
>MU689845.1:0-20208 GCA_026770625.1 Nicotiana glauca
ATAGCATAGAATCCAATTTAGAATTGGATATGAAAGGTCTATAGAATTCTCGGCAACCACGTTACCATATTAATGAATCATTTTTTTCAGAATTATCTTAAAAGTTTATTCTGGTATTCTTTGATGACATTGTAGTCTACATTTCTTCTTGGAGCAGTCATTTAGAAAATTTAGGCCAGACATTCAAGATGTTAGAAGATAACTGCTTGTATGTCAAACTCAGTAAGTGTTCTTTTGCTCAGAATGCCACATTATATCTTGTAAGGGAGTATTTGCTGATCCTAAAAAGACAGAAGCAATGCAAACTTGGCCTAAGCCTAAGACAGTTAAAGAATTAAGGGGTTTTCTAGGTCTCTCGGGGTATTATAAGAGATTTGTAAAGGGATACGGTATTATGGCTTGACCTTTGAATGGCTTATTGAGAAAAGAGGTATCTGGGTGGTCAGATGAACTGATTTTGCATTTCAGAAATTAAAAGAAGCCTTGGCTTCTCCACCTGTTCTAGCACTGCCAGATTTTACTCTGAAATTTGTCATTTAAGCTGATGCATGTTCAACCGGCGTAGGAGCTGTGTTGATGTAAAAAGGACATCCTTTGGCTTTCATAAGTAAAGCTTTGGGACCAAGGTATTCGTCCCTATCTGTCTATGAGAAAGAAATGTTGGCAATTGTGATGGTTGTGCAAAAATGGAGGCCCTACTTAATAGGACAATATTTTGTCATCAAAACTGATTATTAGATTTCAAAATACTTGACGTAACAAAGAATTACCACTCCTAGCGAGCAAAAGTGGTTGACTAAGCTCATGACGGTATGCTTATTCTATAGTTTATAAGAAGGGGAGTGGAAATTTTGCTACAGATGCTCTGTCAAGAAGGTCTGATCAAGCACCCCAACTACATGATATGTCAGTAATTACTGGTCAGCGTTTACAGTAGTTAAAGGACTCTTATAGCAATGATGACCATATCATGAGGATATTACAAGAATTATCTGTTGATAGTTCCTCTAAACCTGATTATATATTGAGAGATGGCTTGTTGTACATGTCGCGCCCCCTTTTTCTCGCAAAATCGGGTTTATGACATTTGGGAGGACAACTCGTTCCTTTGGAAATTGGATTTGATTTGAAGAGTCGCCACCTAATGATTAGGGTGCATTAGGATACCAGGAAGATTTGATTTGAGTAACCAGAGATTGGGTAAAGGCTTGAAATTATTCTAAGGGGAAGGTGGTAGGCACCCCTCAGAATCCACTAGCGTGGTTTTCAGTTAGACTATTGTTGTGAATTTATGTGCAAATACATGTAGGCAAATAAAACTTCAGGAATTTTCACATAATGATTTACAAATAAACAAAGTTGGAAAGAACTAAAATAAAACTGATTTTTCTTAGAAGAAAGTTTGAAATTTTTGAAGAAACAAAGAAATAAAGGGAGAGGGGGGACCTAGGTTTATTGATAATATGGATCACCCCACAGAATGCCCGATAATCACTCCTCAATAAGGGGCTACACGTGACATTATCGCGTGATCATCATATCCATATCTACCCTTCCCACCCCGTTAAAGTATTAAAGCGCGTAATGATCTCATTTACTTGTTGCATGCTATTACCCATTCCAATCCTATCAGTCCCGGAGATATTTAAGACTACTAATCCTAAAGGGGAGGAATATTAGGCTTATTTATAGTTTCAAAGGTAAAAACTCTAAGACGACATACAAAATACGTATTGCAAATTGGGGAAAGCACATAACAAACAAAGGCTCAGATATACCCCCTTTTAAACAAAAAAAAAAAGCCCGTAATTAGCATGTCTTACGCATACTATTTAGGGTCTGATTAAATACTAAACATGAAAGAACTTAAAGGTTGAGGCAAACTGATTTATTACATAATTCAGATAAGAAGCCCAACTCAGGCACGCCTGCTGGTTGTAGTTAATAGAACAAATTCAGTTTATAACTTTACCCTAAGGCTTGCCTAAATGTTGGACAGGGATCCTGTAGGCATGATCTCTTTTGAATTCAGAAAGCAATGAAATAACAAGGTCTAAAATAAACTGAATACGTGCTGGTTAAAAAAAAGGGTAGTCAGATTATTAAATGAAAGGGGCAAGTTTCAACGAAGGTTATAAGTTCTGCTACTGATAGTACCCGTTATTACTGATTTTAAGTCTATACGTGAATGAATCGGCTCAGATTCAAGTAGGAGTTCCTATAGACATGCTTTCTACGTGTAATTGATTTTAAGCCTTTGCAGGCATGGTGTAAAATGCAGAAGACATGTTTTAAACCTATGAACATGATATCTAGGTGCAAAAATTTGTTTAAGACCTATGAATATGATATCTAGGTGCAATTGAATGTTTAAGACCTGTGAACATGATATCTAGGTGCAAAAATTTGTTTAGGACCTATGGATATGATATCTAGGTGCAGAAATTTGTTTAGGACCTATGACCATGATATTTAAGTGCAATTGTATGTCTAGATTTGGATAATCCTGTAGGCATGATTTCTATATGCATTTGCATATGCAAATTTCCAAATACCTATAAAATACCCGTACGCATGATTTCTATATGCATATGCAGAATTCAAAGCACCTATAGACATGGTATTTACCCATTTTGCATACATAGTTACCTGCTCCTTTTCACTAACTATTCCCAAGAGTTTATCACAAATTATTATAGCCCAGAATAAAATAAAATACATAAAAAAAATATAAATAAAAGTACAACCAAGGAGAGCCTGATTCAGACTTCATGTTTGAAATAAGAGGTAAACCAACTCCAACAGATCAATGATCCAAAGCCTTTCTCCCATTTAAGTGTGTCAAAGTTCCCTAAGAGCCTCAATGGGACTCCGGGCAATGCTGACACCCAAATGTATTATTAGAACAATTACAAGTGCAGTGTAAAAGAGTCAACCCTCAAGTGTCCAAGTTCAGAGGGAACTCAAAGGGCCCCAAGGCAAGGCTCTCAAGAGGGGGGCATAACTTAAAGACTAAGAAAGTGTGCAAGTGCAGAATGGAATGCTAAAAGGGGAAAGGGAAAGGGAAACAACGATAAATAATCACACATAAGGGGTTCAGGGGCATAGGGAGATTGTAAAGAGCCTATTGCTTAGGCCAGGGCAGACTTTAGGCATGTCCGGCGATGGGGAATGCTAGAACACCTATAAGCCTGCCAGAACTTATACTATTAGAGGCTAGGATCCCAGGGGATCAAGTTTGATTCGTGGACAATAACTTGCAGTATTTCCATGCCTCAAACCATAGCTTAAACACATAGGGGGACAGGGGTTTGAGATTCATAATAGAACAGGCAGAAAGAAATCAATATGCTAGAGTAAGTGTTGAACTACACAAAAGTAGTAAGCAGACAGGGGTACAAAAGTAGTAAATAAACACATTGTTGTGGTGCTAAAAACCTTAAATTAGGACATACCAGTTTCAAAGAAGCAAATAGAGAGAAAGCAAGCAACAGTTCTTGTAAATAGGCCATAGTATAAGCAATAATAGAGAATACTTTTGAGTGTAAGTTCAGAAAGATTAGGGGTGATGGCTATTTTTTTTGTGTTAATGAAAGAGTCGTGTATTTATAGTATGAAAAACAGGCAAAATAAGGTAAGAAAAATAATTATGGAACTGGGTAACAATTAGAGCAATTAGTATAAGACTTCCTTTAATTAAGGAATTCAGACTTAAATGGTACTAAGCAAGAAAATTATTTAAGGAAAGATATCAAACAAGCATCTTGTGCAAAGTACGCAATTAGGGGTAAATACATAGGAGTTTATTTAGGGGAAGAGTTTTGAAATACACGGTAAAAAAAAAAGGCAAGAATTAATTAGTACACAGTAAACCAAGGGTTCTGAGATTTGTAATCACTGGTCCATGAATGAACCAAGTCAGAAAATCTAAGGAAAGTTTTTGACTCAAATCGAGTAACAGGGAAATTAGTAAACAAGGAAAGAAATCAATCAAACTTATACAAAGAAAGTCTGAAATTAATCAAAATTGAAAGCCATTTTAGAGGGAAGTTCAACACATATAAAGAGCACACAAACATGCTAGGCTGAATTTAGGGCAAAGAAACAAACGTCATGCTAGTGCAAGATCAGTAGGTAGTAGACTACATGATCATGGTAGTCACAGAGGTCAGCAATGTAGAGGAGATATAGTATCAAATAGCATACAAAGTGTCCAGCATAAAGACCTTAGAAGAGTTTAGTGGAGAGTCAGAATCGCTTAAAGAAACAAAGGTTGACACAAAGATTTCAAGACTCAGTTGAGCAACAGATAAAACAAATTCAGAAACTCGAAATAGGTTCAAAGGAGTTAGGGTTTTTGAAATCAAACTAGTTCAAAGATGAAGAACAATCAAATCACATAGCCAATGGTCTCAAAACTTGGGTATATCCCCAAATTTAGGGAGGTGATCAAGGAAAAAGATACTAATCGAAACAAGTTCAGAGGTCTCAAAAAGGAACTGAGACCTTTAACATGCATCTTTCAGTAGACGAAACTCATGAGTAACATAATAAAAGAAACATATAGGAAACACAGTATAATAACTGGTAAGAACACAATAGAAGAAGCATATAAAGAAACACAATAGAAGAACTAATAAGAACACAGTAGGAGAAACATAGTAGCGAAAATAGTAAGAATACAGTAGGAGTAACATATAAAAAAACACAGTAGAAGAACTAATAAGAACACAATAGGAGAAACATAGTAGCGAAAATAGTATAAATACAGTAGGAGAAACATATAAAGAAACATAGTAGAAGAACTAATAAGAACACGGTAGGAGAAATATATCAAGATCCTTAATAAAATCAGAGAAGCATCTTAACAAAAACCCTAAATCGGAAAGATAATGGTTCGAAAGCACAATTTTTTTTGAAAGAAATATCGAGAAACCGTTTAAAAGCTCAGGGAAAACATGGATCTAGAACAGATCTAAATAAATCAGAAGAACCTCAAGATCTAGGGTTTCAGGGGAACCCAAATGGTGTGAAAGGATTGGATAGTCGTTGATCTAAGCAGGATGAGTCAAGGTCGGGCTCGAACAATCATGGCTTGTCGGAGCAAGGCCAGAGATGGCCATAGAACTTGAATCACACAAGGTTTGGGCCCAGCTTATTCGTGGTTAGGCCTTGAAAGTTAGTAACCAAGCGTGTATGAGCCATAGAAGGCTGGTGGGTGGGGAGACCACCATGGATTCAGGAAAGGAGGTGGCCGAAGAAGGCGAGTGAAGTCCATATGAGCGGAGGGGAAGGGGGGAGGTTCTAGAACGAACCAGAGATAGATATAGAGAGATGAGAGTCGGTTGAGTGAGGAATGAGAAGGGTTTGGGGGGGGGTCGTTTAGTTTGATTTGGAAAAAATGAACCTGTACCGTTGATCAAGACCAAGATTTAATCCGATTGGGTCGGGTAGATTTAGAAATTGGGCTCGGGTCTTTGGGATGGTGTAATTGAAATTGAAACTAGGTTCAATTGTGGGTTGATTTAAGGCTGCAATTGAAATAAATGGGGCTATTATTTAAATAGGCACTTTTCCCTTATTTATTTTATAAAAATAGTAAAATGATTTCTGGAAATAAATTAAATATAATAAAATGATTAGTAATATATAATTAAGAAAAATAAAGTTACCGGAGTCAATTTTACAATTATTAACATAATTAAATCTTAAAATAGGCTAATATTGCAGTTATATGCAATTTAACTTTAAAAATATTAAATGAATTTATAAAAATATGCAAAAAATTATGTTAGCTATATTTTAGTATAGGTATGATAATCCAATAAATAAATCACCAAAATGATATTTTTTGAGAGTAATTATTAGGTTTTTCTTGATGAGGTAGGGCAATAAATTAATTTAAAAATCTTTGAAAAATTAAGGAAAAATAATGAAACTTCAGGATATACTTATATATGTATATATAGGCTATTTTAAAGGTATTTTTCATATTTAAAAATACCAGGGGAAAAATTAGGTATCAACAACTGCCCCTTTTTACTTAGGAAGGATGAAAGAGTTGTCGGGTAAAGACATGATGGCCAATTTTGATCAAACGAAATGGTTTGAAGAGGTTTGGCCGTGCTCTGGCTTCTAAATTGCCTACATATCCCTGATCTTACAGGAATCAGGCCATATGTAATTCCGGATCCGTCGACGGAGTATGCCGATGGAGACTTTTCAAGCACGGACGTAATATTCAGGTTGGGATGAATGTTTAAGGTCTAATAGGGCTGCGGAAACTGGAGTAGGATCGCTCCTGCTGAGATAGCTGTTGCTCACTGGTTTACCTGCAAATAAGAAATACAAGTATATATTGAGCATAAATTTAAACGTGATGCAAGTTCCCGTCGGAACATGAATGTTGTCTTTGGACGATTAGGATGACGTTCTCAGACCATGACGTCCTGGGCCATGAAGCGTATGATAAAGGATGTGCATGCCATAAAATGATGTTCTCGGGCTATGAGAATGATGCCTCCAAACAATGATGCCTTTGAATAATAATATGCAAAAGAGTAAAGGGATCCTCGGGCCATGGCATGACGTTCTCGGGCTATGAAAATGGTGCCTCCAAACAACGCCCTCAGAAATTTGGCGATCTTTCAGCCCATGAAATGCAGTATTTGGCAATATTTTAGCCCGTGAGATACAATATTAGGCGATATTCAGTCATGCAAATGTAAATAAAGTGGCAATCTTTCAGCCATGCAAGTGTAAATAAAGTGGCGATCTTTCAGCCATGCAGAATGTAAAAATAAAGTAGCGATCTTTCAGCCGTGCAAATGTAAATGAGGTGGCGATATTTCAGCCATGCAAGTGTAAATGAAGCGGCGATATTTCAGCCATACAAAGTGTAACAATAAAGCAGCAATCTTTCAGCCATGCAAGTGTAAATGAGGTGGCGATATTTCAACCATGCAAGTGTAAATGAACTGGCGATATTTCAACCATGCAGAATATAAAAATAAAGCTGCGATCTTTCAACCATGCAAGTGTAAATGAGGTGGCGATATTTCATCCATGCAAAATGTAAAAATAAAGTGGCGATCTTTCAGCCATGCAAGTGTAAATGAGGTGGCGATATTTCAACCATACAGAATGTAAAAATAAAGCGGCGACCTTTCAACCATGCAAGTGTAAATGAGGTGGCGATATTTTAGCCATGCAGAATATAAAAATAAAGTGGCGATCTTTCAACCATGCAAGTATAAATAAAGTGGCGATATTTCAGCCATACATGATGTAAAAATAAAGCGACGATCTTTCAGCCATGCAACTGTATATGAGGTGGCAATATTTCAGCCATGCAAAATGTAAAAATAAAGTGGCGATGTTTAAGCCATGCAAGTGTAAATGAGGTGGCTATATTTCAGCCATGCAAAATGTAAAATTAAAGCGACGATCTTTCAGCCATGCAAGTGTAAATGAAGTGGCGATATTTCAGCCATGCAGAATGTAAAAATAAAGCGGCGATCTTTCAGCCATGCAAGTGTAAATGAGGTGGCAATATTTCAGCCATGCAGAATGCAGATGGAGACAATGTTTAGTCTTGGAAGGCAGAATGGTAGCCTTATGTAATGCAGAAAATGCAGATGGAGACACTGTTTAGTCTTGGAAGGCAAAATGGTAGCCTTATGCAATGCAAAAAATGCAGATGGAGACATTATTTAGTCTCGGAAGCAAAATGGTAGCCTTATTAAATGCAAAAAATGTAGACAGAGACAATGTTTAGTCTCGGAAGGCAGAATGGTAGCCTTATGTAATGTTGAAATAAAAAATGAAGTGGCAAATGGTAACATAGTTTCTTAGCTGATAGTAAGTTACGATGTCAGGATCGCTGGGGATGCCGTGATATAAGGGATATTACTGGCGTGCTTGGATGGCCAACCGGTAAGTGCAACAATCCTGAGAGTGGAATTCACGAACAATGTTCATCTTGTGGGTGTGTAGTATGTCAGATATTTTCGCAACTCAAATGCCTACATCCAAAGAAAAATCGTGAGTTTTGTAGAGGGGAGGTTAGTTCGTATCCTTGCTGGCCTTGATCGACCTGTTCGACTTTGATCTAGTGATACGGTATGTATTATTGGTGTAGCGTTGTTGAACAAACAAATTTCAATAACAAACATGCATGAGTTTGTAAAAATATGACACAAGTATATATTTAAGAAATAACTTTTAACCGACGACTGCGACGTGGTTCGGGACATTGCAACCTCTCTTGCTTCAAAATTTTGAGGGTCCTCCTCAAAGTTCTGCCCCAGTTTAACGGGTTGATGCTTCTGACGATTGCTTGATGGTTGGCTGAAATTACTTTGGAATTTTGAGTGTCCTCATCAAAATTCTGCCCTAGTTTCCAATTGCGGATAAAATGAAAATTTTATGGAATTGTGATCGAACCCATAAGGTTTCCTACGTATCCCCTATTAAACGGGAATCAAAACAGACGTAGTTCAAATTACATCATATAGGAAAGCATGAGATTACACATAGTAGCACTTGACTGTATCTGAATTGATTGGTTTTGGCCAAACTTCCCCGTCCTTTTCTACAAGTATAAGGGCTCCTCCTGTCAGAACCTAGTGAACCATGTATGGACCTTGCCAGTTTGGGAAGAATTTCCCTTTGGCTTCGTTCTAATGCGGGAAGATTTTCTTTAATACCAGCTGCCCCGATGTGAATTGTCTCGGCTTGACTCTCTTGTTGAAGGCTCTGGAAATTCTGTTCTAATAAAGCAAACTATGGAAAACTGCATTCATTCTTTTTTCATCTAAAAGATATAACTTCTCATAACGACTCTTTGCTCATTCTGCGTCGTCGAGCTCATCTTCTTGTATGATCCTCAAGGAAATGATTTTTACTTCAGCGAGAATAATGGCTTCTATACCATAAACCAGCATGTAGGGGGTTGCCCCGGTTGATGTGCAGACAATTTTATAATACCCTAATAGAGCAAATGATATCTTTTCGTGCCATTGCTTATGCTTCTCTATCATTTTCCTCAATATCTTCTTGATATTCTTGTTGGCGGCTTGTACGACTATGTTCATCTGAGGCCCGTAGGCTGTAGAATTATTGTGTTTGATCTTGAAATTTTCACAATAGCTTTCATTAAGTCACTGTTGATGTTGGAGCCATTATTAGTAATGATTGACTCTGGAATCCCGAACCGACAGACGATACAATCGCGGATAAAATCTTCTATGACTTTCTTAGTCATTGTTTTGTAAAATTCCGCCTCGACCCATTTGGTGAAATAGTCAATTGCTACTAGGATGAACCTGTGCCTATTGGAAGTGGCCGGCTCGATTGGTCCAATAACATCCATTCCCCAGGCGGCGAACGACCATGGTGAGCTTGTTGTATTAAGCTCGTTTGCTGGTACCTTTATCATGTCTACATGTATTTGACAGCGGTGGCATTTTCGAACATGCTGGATGCAATCCGTTTCCATAGTCATCCAAAAGTAACTAGTCCGGAGTATCTTCTTGGCCAAGACAAAACCGTTCATATGTGGACCGCAGGTACAACATCGATTTCTTCTAGCAGCTTAGATGCTTCCTTTGCGTAGACACACCTTAGTAATCCCAAATCCGGAGTCCTCCTATACAGGATTCCTTCGCTATGAAAGAAATTGTTAGACAACCTTCGAAGTGTGCGCTTCTGAGTAGTATTTGCAAGTTTTGGGATTCTCCTTTTGTCAGATATTCCCTGATATCATGAAACCAAGGCTTTCAGTGTGCTTCTTCCTCAACGTGGGCACAATAAGCCAATTGATCATGGATCTTTACTGGAATGGGATCGATGAAGTTTTTGTCTGGATGTTGTATCATGGATGACAGGGTAGCCAATGCATCGGTGAACTCATTCTGGATTCTGGGGACATGTCAGAATTCTATCTTTGTGAACCTCTTTCTCAGCTCCTACACGTGATGCAGATGCATGAGTATCTTAAAGTTCTTGGTTTCCTATTCTTCTCGGACCTGATGTATGAGTAGGTCTAAATCCCCGATTACTAGCAATTCTTGCACATTCATGTTAATGGCCATCTTGAGCCCTAAGATGCAGGCTTCATATTCACCCATATTATTGGTTCAGGAGAACCTAAGTTTAGCTGACACCGGATAATGTGAACCGGTTTTTGATACTAGGACTTCTCCTATGCCGACTCTTTTGAAATTTGCCACTCCGTCAAAAAGCATTCTACAAGAATCATAGGACTCTGCAATTTCTTCTCTTATGAATGATACCTCTTCGTCAGGAAAATACATCTTCAGGGGTTCGAATTCTCCATCTGTGTTGTTTTCAGCAAGGTGATCTGCTAGTGCCTGTCCCTTGATCGCCTTCTGAGTTACGTAGACAATGTCAAATTCACTCAACAGGATTTGCCACTTGGCTAGCTTGCCAGTGGGCATGGGCTTCTGAAAGATGTACTTTAGCAGATCCATCCTTGATATAAGATATGTAGTGTAGGCACATAAGTAATGTCTCAGCTTCAAGGCTACCCAAGTCAAAGCACAACAGGTGCATTCTAACAGAGAATACTGGGCTTCGTACGGAGTGAACTTCTTGATGAGATAGTAAATGGCATGCTCTTTCCTCCCCGTTTCATCATGCTGCTCTAGGACGCAACCAAAGGCACTATCTAACACTGTGATATAGAGTAGCAAAGGTCTACCTGGCTCAGGCGGGACTAAGACTGGTGATGTTGACAGGTATTCCTTGATCCCGTTGAAAGGTTTTTTGTATTCATCAGTCCACTTGGTGGTGGAATCCTTTTTCAACATCTTGAAGATTGGCTCACAGATGATCGTAGATTATGCTATGAACCGGATGATGTAGTTGAGTCTCCCCATGAAGCTCATCTCGTCTTTCTTGTTCTTTGGAGGTGGAAAGTCTTGAATAACTTTGACTTTTGATGGATCCAGTTCTATTCCTTGGTGACTCACAATAAACCCAAGTAATTTTCCAGCGGGAACCCCAAGTGCACACTTTGCGGGATTTAGTTTCAGGTTGTACCTTCGCAATCTGTTAAAAAACTTCCTCAAATCATCCATGTAATCAGTGGACTTCTTGGACTTTATGATAACATCATCTACATACACCTCGATCTCCTTATGTATCATATCATGAAAAATGGTTGTCATGGCCCTCATGTAGGTGGCCCCTGCATTTTTCAACCCAAACGGTATCATCTTGTGACAGTACATTCCCCACGGCGTAATGAAAGCCGTTTTCTCAGCATCTTCTTCATCCATCCAGATCTGATGATAACCAGCGAAGCAATCTACAAATGACTGCAACTCATGCTTGGCACAATTATTGATCATGATGTGTATGTTCGGCAAAGGGAAGTCGTCTTTCAGACTGGCCCAGTTGAGATCCCAGTAGTCGACACAGACTCTAACCTTTCCATCCTTTTTTGGTACTGGCACAATGTTATCTAACCATGTCGGATACTCAACTACCCTAAGAACTTTATCTTTGACCTGCTTAGTGACTTCTTCGTTGATCTTTAAACTCATATCATGCTTGAACTTCCCGAGCTTCTATTTTACCGGCGGACATATCAGATCAGTTGGCAGTTTGTGTGCCACAATAGATGTACTTAGACCATTCATGTCATCATACGACCATGCGAATATGTTCTCATATTCTCTTAGAAATTCTGTGTACTCTTCCTTTTCTGACGGTGATAAGTGAACGCTGATTTATATTTCCTTGACATTTCTTGCATCTCCCAAGTTAACAATCTCAGTCTCGTCCAGGTTGGATTTCGGTCTGTTCTCAAAATTCTCAACTTCCTTGACGATCTCTTCTGGTATGTCATCTTTCTCTGAGTGTGTGTCTGTTTGTTCCGTTGTCTCATTGCATGTCATAGTCATCGGTTCATAAAGATAAGTAATAGTAATGTTGTATAAGTAAAGTAATGAGAGAAAACAACAAGAGTATTGATTTATAAGGAAAATCGAAATGCTTTAATAAATTTCATAACTGTTTTGAACATTGAAGATCTTATTGCGAAATTTAAAAATGTGAAAGGAAAGTCAAATAGTAAAAATAAAAGATAGTGCATGATGCTTTTTCAGCCTTACTACCCCGAGGCTCGCCGGGCTCTGGTGGTTCTGACGGTCTAGTTATTGAGGCATGCTCCTCTGCTTACATCCTGTATGGACGGGCCTTCCTCCCCCTCCTCCTTGAAAATGTCACAATAATCCATATCATCATCTTCCAGGAATAAATTCCTCACTACTGCCAATGCTTCATATTCTTCTGACCCATAGATAACTTCGGTCGGTTGGAAAGTCTGTTCCAAGCGTGGTATTGGCTGCTCCAACGGATAGTAAGGGCCACGCCATGGTGGCGACCAGTTGTTGAATTCCTCCCAGGTATACTCATATCCCAGACCGAAAGTGGTGCCATGTTTCTTTAATTTGATAGGCTTAACGATTCCTTATAGGTTCTTGCCAAGCCCCTTGCCAGGTTCGTATCCGCTCCAGTTCAATATGCTTTCAATTTTGTTGTCCCACTATTTGTCCTTGTCAACAACGTTGACTCGCTCGATGTGGTGATAAGTCTTCCCGTCTATCTTTCTTCTGCCTCCTATTGCCGGGATAGTCTAGCAATTGTATATGAGATTGCTTGATGTAGTGTTGATGCTACGACCCCAGCGGCATGAATCCATGGTCGTCACAATAATAAATTGTAAGATGCCGGCACAACTATCACTTGAAAATCAACATCAAACCAAGTAGGCCCCATTTGCAAACACATGCTAATTTCCCCAATGGTGGACCTCATGGAACCGTCGAAAGCTTTGGTGTTGATGGACCTATCCTTGATCTCATGCAATCCCTTTTCCAATGTCCTGAGTGTTACCGATAGACAAATATTGAGGCTGGACCCTTCATCAATCAGGATTTTGGTGATAAAATAATCTTCGCATTGTACAGTGATGTGCAACGCCTTGTTGTGACTCAAACCTTCTGATGGCAGCTCATCTTCATGAAAAGTGATCTTGTGACTTTTCAATACTTGCCCTACCATGTTATCCATATCTCAAATGGTGATGTTTTTCGGTACATACGCCTCACTCAGCACCCTTAATAGGGCATTCTTGTGTGTATCGAAATTCTGTAGCAAAGCCAGGATAGAAATTTGCGCTGGTGTTTTGTTCAGCTGATACATGACTGAGTATTCTTTGGCTTGTATCTTTATCTAGATCATTGGGACCGGTTTCAGTGATGTTTGGTTGACTAGAGGCCTGCTTTCTTGACTCAGCCAAATGTTCTAGGGTATAAACCCTATCGGTTCTCATTATACCCTGTGCTGCAATAGCTTCCCCGAACATGACCTTCCCTTTTCTTTTTGTCTCGGCTGTGTAGTCCCAGGGTATGGCATTTGTATGGAATGGTGTTATGGCCAACATAGCCACTTGAATTGGCGTGACTATCTTTATCCGAATGGAGTTTGCACCTTAAGCAGTAAAACTGCAACTTCGAATGGTGTAGGTGCATTTGCTGGTGACATAAATTCGACCTCAATCAGCGTTGGAGTCTTTGCAGAGGGTGGTGCTTCAAACTCAAGTGGCATGGACATATTTACCTCGGCGTCCCCAGAGGGCTGAATCTGGACTATAATCAGATTAAGGGTGGCTATTGGCTTCTTTGGATTGTCACCTTCTGTGATCAAATCGATCGATCCCTTGGGGTCCCAATCATCCTCTATTTCAATCATGTGAAAGACTCCACCCTTGTGGTCTAGTAGAGGATTATTACGGACATTCGGAGCAGGCTCCTTTGCCACAATAATCTTGTTATCAATCAAAGTCTGGATCTTATCTTTCAGAGAGCGACATTCGTCAATGGTGTGTCCTTTCATGCTGCAATGGTATGCATAAGACTTATTTGGATTAACCAACTAAGAAGGGTTCTTAGGAGCAGCAGGGATAGGGTTGATGTAACCAACAATTTTGAGTCTTTTATACAACTGGTCGATAGGTTCAGTAATAGCCGTATATTGTTTTGGGGGCCTTCGGTCAAAGTTTGGTCGGGGTCTAGGGAAGTTTTGGCATGGAGGAGTGGATTGGTAGTGGGATGATTGAGTGTTGTAGCCTTGGTAAACATGTGCTGTTTGGGAATATTTGTGTGAAGTGGGATGATATGTGGGAGGTGATTGATAGGTGAGTGGTGGAGTTTGGTAAGAGGGTAAGGGTGCTTGGTAGTTTGGGGTAGGCTGATATGTGAGTGGAGGAATTTGGTATGTTTGGTATTTGACGGGAGATTTGGTTCTCTGTGCCACCATTACGGCTCCTACATCCCTTTTCTTGGACACACCGCCTGACTGTAAGGCCTTGTTTGTAGCTTGCAAAGCCTCGAAATTTGTAACCATACCGCTTTTGATGCCCTTTTCAATCCTTTCTCCTAGCTTGATAATGCCAGAAAACTTGTGGCTCTCGATCATCATCAACCTCTCATAATACTGCGGGTTTTAGACCCGGACGAAGAATTTGTTCATTTGTTGTTCTTCTAAGGCGGGTCTAACCTTAGCAGCTTCGGACCTCCAACAAGTAGCATACTTGCAGAAGGTTTCTATGGGCTTGTTATTCAAATTTTGAATATAGAACACATCTAGTGCATTCTCCGTGTTGAACCTGAATCTGTCCATAAAATCAGATGCCATGCTTACCCAGTTCGACCACTTCTTTGGATCTTGGCTAATGTTCCAAGATAAAGCATCTCCCTTCAATCTCCTCATGAAAAGCTTCATGAGAATTTTCTCATCTTTTCCTACTCCAACCAATTTGTCAAATTATGTCCTTAGATGGACTCTTGGATCTCCTGTACCATCAAACATTTCAAACGTAGGAGGTTTGTACCCCTCGGGCAGTTCGACATCAGGATGTATGCAAAGATCTTTGTAGTTTAGCCCCTCAATTCCCTTACTACCTTCAACGCCTTGAATTTGGCTAGTCAACTTTTTAAGTTCTTCAGCCAGGTTTCTTATGAGCAAGTCCTTATCATCGGACTCGAGTGTGCTTGAGATGGGCTGGGTGGAATGCAGCACAGTCTCCACGTAGATGGGGGTATTATGTTCGGTGTGGCAGTGGTCATTTGTGGAGTTCTGGAGTTCTGGGATGAGCAGTGAGGTGTTATTTAAGGTATGGCAGGTATTGCAGTGGTGGTGAGGAGCAGGATGGTTTTGTTTCTTTGGGATATTTTGTGGAGGCACAGAATTCTTAGCATTTGGGAAATTAATATCTGGAGTGGTAAGGGAAAATGATAGATTTGCCAGATTTTGAACTTGGTCAAGTTCCTCTTGAAATTTTAGCAGCTTTTGTTCCAGTTGGGATGCATTTTCCTTGGGGACCAAAGTACAGTGACCATGAGTGACCTCTACCCGTTCAGTTGAGTTCTCTTTTCTGGCGTTGTTCAAATCTTCCATCTTCCCTTTGTTCTTATGTCTGACAGGGCTGAGAGGAGGAGTAGGTGGATGGCCCCTAGATCTTGTGAAATAAGATGATGTTGCGAGAGTTCATGAACTAACCTTTGGGGGAGGTGAATAAACAAAAAAATGTAAAAACAAAAGGTAACAAGTTAGTGCGGATTATATAAAAATTAAAACATACAGTGCCGAAATGTAAAACGTGTCCTAATTTGGGGACCTCTTTATGCCTGAGGTAGGCCTATCGACAAGTTGATTTGGAGAACTTGGAATGTTAAATGCCTCATTTCATTGATAAAAAATAGACGGATCCCAAATCGACACAAAATAACGGGAAATAAAAGTCACGAGTGGCCATTGGCCTTATTACATTTTATAAAGCAAAATGAAAACTCCTATCTATTTGGTCCTAGAAGGACCTTTCCCAGATTCGGCGTCCTTGGCTCCATCAAACACTTCCCTAACTCGCGCAGTCCCAGCAGCAGGTAGGCTCTGACTAAATGTCCTCCTTCATTTCCTTCAGCAGTCCGGTAGTCTTCAACCCTCTTGAGAAATTTCTTTTCCAACTCTACTATACCTCGCTCCAAATATCCCAGTTGCTTGTTGGCATTGACAGCCATATCCTTCCACTCTTTAATTAGTTTTTGATTGGCTTTCTATATCTCACGGTGCTTGCTTTCGCATTCCCGGATCCTTTTGCATAGTTTATTGTACTTGACCTGTGCCTCGACCTTTTTATCTATGATCCTGCGACCTCGAATAAACCCGGGTTGACCCAGACCATCGTGCCTATCCTCCAACCAGCCTGAATAATAGGGAGTACAACCAACATGGTATCTATCCGGTTTGATAATATGCCTTCCAGAACAATCTTGCAGTGCCACATATGCTAAGCCTAGCACTTGTAAGGACTATCTTCATCCTAGAAGTCGGCCCGGTAGTGACTCATTTTGTTGACCCTTGGTATGACCTGCTTCCTACCTGCTTATCTCATAACCCGGAGAGGCACGTAAGGTTACGTTCCTCTTAAGCCGATTAGTATCAGGAAAGGTGCGTCTCTGGATCAGACGATGAATTACTCGGTCAGGAACCACTCGAACATCCGTTGTACCTGGTCCTCAGTCAAAGTTTCGAAGAGTTCAACCCATTCTCTAGCATTCTCCAGTTGGGCGAACATGTTGGGCATGTAATTCACTCACTTTGGATGATGAAAAGCGATATGATCATCCCAGTCCCTTCAATGGATTTCTTGCCGGTATTCACCTTTTTGGAGATGTTCCACGAGCCAAAGTTGAAGTAGCAAATTACAGCTTTCAAAGTGTTTGGCTCCCTCTTGACACCTTTCTAGGGCTCAGTATATTTCTGCAATGATCATTGGTATGAGGCTGAATGGTTATCCGTCAATTCACTCCATTAGAGTTTTAGTTATTATAGCTATTCTGGTGAGGATTCTTTCTTTCTTAGTTGGAAACACGATCAATCCCAGGAAGCAAAACATGAACACCAAGACCCTTCGGTGAATATGTCCCAATGATGTGATGGAAAATTCGTCAAAATAGGTACAATAGGATTTGCTATGACCATACCTTTCGTACAAATAATCAAAAGGGATATAGGAGTCTTTCAGACATGTCAGTTTAGGATTTTTCTTCAAACCCATCATCTTGAGGAAACCCCTGCTCTTGTGGTTCTCAAACATCAACAAACCCGGAGTTTCCCATGGTATACCAGCCAATCCCCCTATTTCTTCTAGTAAGGGTGTCATTTCAATATCCCCGAAGCGAAACACAGACCTATCGCAATCCCAGAACTAAGTAGCAACTTCTATGATCTTGTTGTTGGATTGGATTTCCAGGAGAGAAGGTAGGTTCCCCAAATATTTTCGGACAAGAGTCTGATCGCTGCAGTGAAAATCCTTCCACCAACTTAGTAGCTTGGGGTGGATGTGGGTGACCATGCCGACTCTGGGGACTTTGTGCCTCATATTTCTGTAGGAAAATAAGGTTAGGCCCTTTCCTCCACCAGACTCGACTATTTAATATCAATAATTGGCATAAAAGCATTTAGTTCTCCAAATAAATGCACAGAACGTGACGGTGTCCATTAGGGTTCTAGGGAAACCTAGTGGACTTTGGACAAGGCAATCTGAAAGAGTCATTATGCGGAGAACATAACTGACATTGCTAAGTTTGACCATGATGCATGCACAATTTAAACAGAGTAGGGTTTCTATGTGGTTTTAGACTGGTACCCTTGAGTGGGCAACTCAAGGGGAAAGCTGCAGAACCGTCGACTACACCGTTGATCGACTGATTTTACCATAAATATGCCTTTTTAGGATTTAGGGAGTGATAATGTCGGGAGAGCGCAACCACTCATTATAAGTGTTTCTATAGGATTTTGTTTAGCACGAGTGGAATATGATGTTGAGCATGATTATGCAACAGTTAAAAGCATGTTGTCACATATTTGCATGTTAAGAAAGCAGTAAATACAACAGTTTCATAATGTAAAGCAGTAGTAAAGGAAAGTAGTAAAGAAAAGAAAAAACGAGACAAGTCAGTTTTTGCAATCGAAAAGAAAATTGAATTCTTAAAATAAATAAACAAATAATTGTGCGTGAAGAAGCATAAATTCACAATAAAGTCTAAAATGATAAAAGCCTATAACGTCCCCAGCAGAGTCGCGATGCTGTCGCGCCCCTTTTTTCTTGCGAAATCGGGTTTATGACATTTGGGAGGATAACTCATTCCTTTTAGGTATTGGGTTTGATTTGAAGAATCGCTACCTAATGATTAGGGTGCATTATGACATCAGGGAGATTTGATTTGAGTAACCAGAGATTGGGTAAGGGCTTGAAATTATTCTAAGGGGAAGGTGTTTGGCACCCCTCAAAATCCACTAGTGTGGTTCCCAGCCAGACTATTGTTGTGAATTTAGGTGCAAATACATGTAGGCAAATAAAATTTCAAATAAGAGGGGATTTTCACATAATGGTTTACAAATAAACAAAGTTGGAAAGAACTAAAATAAAGCTAATTTTTCTTAGAAGAAAGAGTTTGAAATTTTTGAAGAAACAAAGAAATAAAGGGATATGGAGGTCCTATGTTTATTGATAATATGGATCACCCCACACAATTTCCGGTAATCACTCCTCAATTAGGGGCTACACGTGACATTATCGCGTGGTCATCATATCCATATCTACCCTTCCCACCCTATTAAGGTATTAAAGCGCAGAATGGTCTCGTTTACTTATTGCATGCTATTACCCGTCCCAATCCTATCAGTCCCAGAGGCATTTAGGACTACTAATCCTAAAGGGGAGGGATATTAGGCTTGTTTGTAGTTTCAAGGCAACATACAAAACATGTATTGCAAATTGGGGAAAACATATATCAAACAAAGGCTCAGATATACCCCCTTTTAAACAAAGAAAATCACATAATTAGCATGCCTTACACATACTGTTTAGGTTATAATTAAATACTAAACATGAAAGAACTTAAAGGTTGAGGCAGACTGATTTATTACATAATTCAGATAAGAAGCCCAAATCAGCCTGCCTGCTGGTTGTAGTTAAGAGAACAAATTTAGTTTATAACTTTACCCTAAGGCTTACCTAAATGTTGGATAGGGATCCTATTGGCATGGTATCTATTGAATTCAGAAAGAAATAAAATAACAAGGTCTAAAATAAACTGAATACGTGTTGGTTTAAAAAAAGGGTAGTCAGATTATTAAATGAAAGGGGCAAGTTTTAATGAATATATGTTCTGCAACTGATAGTACTTGTTATTACTGATTTTAACTCTATACGTGAATGAAGCGTCTTAGATTCGAGTAGGAGTTCCTATAGATATGTTTTCTACGCGTAGTTGATTTTAAGCCTTTGCAGACATGGGGTAAAATGCAGAAGACATGTTTTAAACCTATGAACATGATATCTAGGTGCAGAAATTTGTTTAAGACCTATGAATATGATATCTAGGTGCAATTGAATGTTTAAGACCTGTGAACATGATATCTAGGTGCAGAAATTTGTTTAAGACCTATGAACATGATATCTTGGTGCTGAAAATTGTTTAGGACCTATGAACGTGATATCTAAGTGCAATTGAATGTCTAGATTTCGACAATTTTGTAGGCATGATTTCTATATGCATTTGCCTATGAAAAATTCGAAATACCTATAAACATGATTCCTAGATGCATGCAAATTTTAAAATACCTATAGGCATGATTTCTATATGCATATGCAGAATTCAAAGCACCTATAACATGGTATCTACCCTTTTTGCGTACATAGTTACTTGCGCTTTTTCAGTAACTATCCCCAAGAGTTTATCACAAATAATTATAGCCCGGAATAAAATAAAATACATCAATAAAATATAAATCAAAGTGCAACCAAGAAGAGCTTGATTCAGACTTCATGTCTGAAATATGAGGTAAACCAACTCCAAGAGATCAATGATCCAAAGCCTTTCTCCCATTTGAGTGTGTCAAAGTTCCCTAAGAGCCTCAATGGAACTCCGGGCAATACTGACACCCAAATGTATTATTAGAACTAAGAGCCTCAATAGGACTCCAGGCAATGATGACACCCAAATGTATTATTAGAACATGGACAAGTGCAGTGTGAAAGGGCCAGCCCTCAAGTGTCCAAGTTTAGAGGGAACTCAAAGGGCCCCAAGGCAAGGCTCACATGGGGGGGGG
>MU689845.1:20427-43976 GCA_026770625.1 Nicotiana glauca
AACGGGAAAGGGAAATAGCCACAATTAAGCACACATAAGGGGTTCAGGGGCATACGGAGATTGTAAAGAGCCTATTGCTTAGGCCAGGGCAGACTTTAGGCATGCCCGACAATGGGGAATGCTAGCACACCTATAAGCCTACCATAACTTATACTATTAGAGGCTAGGATCCCAGGGGATCAAGTTTGATTCATGAACAATAACTTGCAGTATTGCCATGTCTCAAACCATAGCTTAAACACATAGGGGGACAAGGGTTTGGGATTCATAATAGAACATGCAGAAAGAAATCAGTATGCTAGAGTAAGTGTTGAACTACACAAAAGTAGTAAGTAGACATGGGTACAAAAGAAGTAAATAAACACATTGTTGTGGTGCTAAAAACCTTAAATTAGGACAAACCAGTTTCAAAGAAGCAAATAGAGAGAAAGCAAGCAACATGTCTTGTAAATAGGCCACAGTACAAGCAATAAGAGAGAATACTTTTGAGTGTAAGTTCAGAAAGATTAGGAGTGATGGTTATTTTTTTTGTGTTAATGAAAGAGTCGTGTATTTATAGTGTGAAAAACAGCCAGAAATAAGGTAAGAAAAATAATTATGGAACTGGGTAACAATTAAAGCAATAAGTATAAGACTTCCTTTAATTAAGGAATTCAGACTTAAATGGTAATGAGCAAGAAAATTATTTAAGGAAAGATATCAAACAAGCATCTTGTGCAAAGTACGCAATTAGAGGTAAATACAGAGGAGTTTATTTAGGGGAAGAGTTTTGAAATACACAGTAAAAATAAAATACGGCAAGAATTAATTAGTATACAGTAAACCAAGGGGTCAGAGTTTTGTAATCACTGGTCCATGAATGAACCAAGTCAAAAAAGCTAAGGAAAGTTTTTGACTCAAATCGAGTAACAGGGAAATCACTAAACAAGGAAAGAAATCAATCAAACTTATACAAAGGAAGTCTGAAATTAATTAAAATTGAAAGCCATTTTAGAGGGAAGATCAACACATATAAAGAGCACACAAACATGTTAGTCTGAATTTAGGGCAAAGATAAAAACATCATGCCAGTGCAAGATCAGTAGGTAGTAGACTACATGATCATGGTAGTCACATAGGTCAGCAATGTAGAGGAGAGATAGTATCAAATAGCATAAAAGGGTCCAACATAAAGACCTTAGAAGAGTTTAGTAGAGAGTTAGAATCGCTTAAAGAAACAAAGGTTGACACAAAGATTTCAAGACTTAGTTGAGCAAGAGATGAAACAAATTCAAAAACTCGAAATAGGTCCAAAGGAGTTAGGGTTTCTGAAATCAAACTAGTTCAAAGATGCAGAACAAGCAAATCATATAGTCAATGGTCTCAAAACTCAAGTGAACCCCTAAATTTAGGGTTCTTGCCATCAATCGAGTGCAGAGACGAAAGGATAAGTGATCAAGGAAAAAGATACTAATCGAAACAAGGTGAGAGGTCTCAGAAAGGAACTGAGACCTTTACGATGCATCAATAGACGAAACTCATGAGTAACATAGTAAGAACATATAGGAAATACAGTGGAAGAACTAGTAAGAACACAATAGAAAAAACATAGTAGAAGAACTAATAAGAACATAGTAGAAGAAACATATAAAGAAACATAGTAGCAGAAATAGTAAGAACACAGTAAGAGAAATATAGTAGAAGAACTAATAAGAACACAGTAGGAGAAATATATAAAGAAACTTAACGAAAATCAGAGAAGCATCTTAACAAAAACCCTAAATTGGAAAGATAAAGGTTCGAAAGCACAGTTTTTTTGAAAGAAATCCCGAGAAACCGTTTAAAAGCTCAGGGAAAACACGGATCTAGAATGAATCTAAAGAAATCAGAAGAACCTCAAGAGCTAGGGTTTCAAGGGAACTCAAATGGTGAGAAAGTCTTGGATAGTTGTTGATCTAAGCAGGAGGAGTCAAGGTTGGGCTCGAACAACCATGGCTTGTCAGAGCAAGGCTGGAGATGGCCATATAACTTGAATCACAGAAGGTCTGGGCCCAGCTTCTTCGTGGTCAGGCCTTGAAATTTAGTAACCAAGCGTGTGGGAGCCATAGAAGGCTGGTGGGTGGTGAGACCACCATGGATTCAGGGAAGGAGGTGGCCGGAGAAGGCGAGTGAAGTCTATCTGAGCGGAGGGGATGGGGGAAGGTTCTAGAGAGAACTAGAGATAGAGATAGAGAGATGAGAGCCGGTTGAGTGAGGAATAAGAGGGGTTTGGGGGGTCGTTTAGTTTAATTTGGAAAGAACGAATTTGGACCATAGATCAAAATTGATCAACGACCAGGATTTAATCCGATTGGGTCGGGTAGATTTAGAAATTGGGCTTGGGTCTTTGGGATAGTGTAATTAAAATTGAAATTGGGTTCAATTGTTGGTTGATTTAAGGCTACAATTGAAGTAAATGGGGCTAAAATTTAAATAGCCACTTTTCTCTTATTTATTTTATAAAAATTGTAAAATGATTTCTGGAAATGAATTAAAGATACCAAAATGATTAGTAATATATAATTAAGAAAAATAAAGTTACTGGAGTCAATTTTACAATTATAAACACAACTAAATCTTAAAATAGGCTAATATTGCAGTTATATGCAATTTAACTTTAAAAATATTAAATAAATTTATAAAAATATGCAAAAAATTATGTTAGCTATATTTTAGTATAGATATGATAATCCAATAAATAAATCACCAAAATAATATTTTCTGGGAGTAATTATTGGGTTTTTCCTGATGAAGCAGGGCAATAAATTGATTTAAAAATCTTTGAAAAATTAAGAAAAAATAATGAAACCTCGGAATATATTTATATATGCATATATAGGCTATTTTGAAGGTATTTTGCATATTTAAAATACAAGAGAAAAAATTGGGTATCAACATTACAGAAAAGGAAAGTTGGTGATTGCACATAGCTAAACTGAGAGATCAATTGATGCAGATTTATCATGACAGTCCTATCGGTGGCCACTCAGGTATGGAAGCTACATTACAGAGGCGGAAACTGATCTTCTACTGGAAGGGTATGAAGAAAGAAGTACATAACTATGTTAGATAATGTGTAGTGTGTCAGCAGAACAAAATTGAGCATGTGGCATCTCATGGTTTTCTACAACCACTGCCAATTCCTGAAAGAATTCGGCAAGGCATTAGCCTTGATTTCACTGAAGGACTTCCCAAATCCCATAATAAGTCTATTATTTTGGTAGTAGTAGATAGAATAAGTAAATAATCTCACTTTATGGGGTATCTCACCCTTACACAATAATTGATATAGCCAAGCTGTTTCTGGATAGCACACACATATGACATATTACATGGATTGCCCCACACAATTGTTATTACAAGGACACTGTGTTCTTAAGTAAGTTCTGGAAGGAGTTGTTTAGCATGCAACGTTTGGAATTACATCACTCTTCAGCCTTCCATCCTCTGATGGACAAACAAAAGTTGTGAATAAATATTTGGAGGGATACTTAAGATTTATGGGCGGTGATAGACTGAGGGAATGACTTCAGTGATTACCATTGGCAAAGTGGTAGTACAACACCAAATTTCACTCATCTATCCAGATGACACCTTATGAGGTGCTATACGGACAAAAACATCCTTTACATATTCTTTATCTTCCACACGGTTCCATGATTTAAAAGTTATAGATAGAAGCTTACAAGCTAGGGAGGAAACTATCAGACCGCTGAAACATCATATGATCTTGGCTCAACAATGAATGAAACATCAAGCTGATAAGAAAAGGTCTTAGAAAGAATTTATTGTAGGTGTTATAGATAGAAGAGTTGTGCCCAAGAATAATCGTGCAGTCACACAAGTCTTAGTGAATTGGTTTAATTGTGCTTCTGAAGATAGCACTTGGGTAGATCTTCATACACTCCAGTAGCAATTTACTTTGTTTAATCTTTGAGGACCAGAATTCTTAGGGAGGGAGTAGTTGTAACTTGCTAAATTAGGGAGAGGGGTAACTTTGTAATTTCATTTAGTAGTTACAAATAATAGATAGAGTTTCGTACTTTAAAACTGCTTGTAATTTTCTTTTTTTGGATCATGAAATAGATTTACTATCCCCTCTCATTTTCTCTGTCTCTCTTATATAATTCTCTTGCAAATTCTGTTCAAGAACTTTTCTTTGTTGTGAGTTCTTTAGGAATTTCAAAAGCCGAACTCCATTTCTCCTTGAAACACTGTTAAGCGGTTATATTTTTACAAGAAGCTTAAAGCCATTCTTCTTTGGTGTTTGGTTGACAATTAATTTTTGCTATAAAAAAAGGTTTAATGATAGTACGAATCTACTATAGTCTGTTTAACCAAGCTTTTAAAATTTATTTATTTTAAAAAGTGCTTTTGTTAGAAGCATTTTCGAAAAAATACTTTTTGAAAATAGCAATTTGTATTTTGGAAAATCTATTTGTATATGGCCAAGCTTTTAAGGAAAAATTACTTTTTTCGCTTATGAAAAATAGCTTTTGATACAGTTGAAAAACACTTTTTTAACCTAAAAATTTCATCAAACACCTCAACTCTATGAGACGAGCCTTTTTGAAAGAAAAGTAATAATTTTGATTTTCCCAAAGTTTGGCCAAACAAACCGTAAAATGAAGTGATTGATAACTTAAGGAGCAAAATATACATTTTGCTACTATTAATAAGTGGCAATGTGAGCTGCATCCGAAGAAAAAAAGCTACATCCGGTAAATATACATATTTGTAATTTTAGCAATATCAATTGATTCCATTGGCTGATAAAAGTAATTATTATACATGTCTTGAAAGCTTATATCCTATTTGATGGTTCTACCCATATAATATCATAATCAATGTTTTAAAAGTTGGGGGCGTAAGGTGAGACATTTTACCTCTGACGAGTCGAGGCGTAAGCCTAGAGACATGGAGCGTAAGTCTCACGGATCTTTAAATTTTACTAATTTTAAATTCTTTAAGATAGTATAAAATAAAAATAATTGTAAAAATTACATTAAAATAATAAAATTATAACAAATAATCTATTTAAAATATTTATTAAATTATAATTCAACTATAAATAATACAAAAAGTATGATATATATCGTAATATGCAAATTAGTTGCAACGACACATCAAAAGTAATGAATTCGATGCGAAATCTTATATGTATTTTTGAATGAGTAATGAATCTTAAAAGAATTTTGATATTATAATTTGACTTTTTTAAAATACTCTCTTTATTTAATATGCTTTCTATTTGTGTAACGATCCAACTGGTCTTTTTGCCTTTTCAGACCCCGTTCCTCTAAATAAAACTTTTTGCACTTGCTTCAGCTAACTTACGACTTGCGAGGGCGATTAGTTCGGGGTTTGGAGGAATTTTGAGTGAAATATGCCCCTTTGAGTTCTTAGAATTTTCTTAAAAGACTAAATTTGCCTTTGGTCAACATTTTTAGAAAACGGATCCGGACACGTGATTTGACGGTCCCAGAGGGTTCGTGGGAAAATATGGAACCTGGGCATATATCCGGAATTGAATTCCGAGGTCCCTAGCCCGAGAAATAAATTTTTATTAGAAATTGTTAATTTGAAGTTTTAAGGATTTAAAGAAACTAACTAATCATTGATTTCCTAGGTATCAGGATCGTATTTTGGTTCTGAAGCCTGATACGGGTCCGAAATATCATTTAAGACTTGCCTGTAAAATTTGGTGTCAATCCGAGTAGTTTTAGGGCGTTTTGGCCCGTTAGATGAAAATTAAGAACTTGAAGTTCATAAGTTTGATTCATTGGTTTTTAGGGGGTGATTCCTAGATTTAGCGTTATTTCGGGTGTTCCGAAGGTTCGAGTAGGTCCGTCTCATGATTCCAGACTTGTCGATATATTCGGGCGGGGCCCGGGAGCCCCGAGCGTCAATCGGACGAGGCTAGAGTGAAATGGGAATTTTGGCAAAGGCCTGAAGAGCTATTGCTTCTGTCAAAACCGCATCTGTGGTTGTTGGACCGCAGATGCGGCCTTTCAATTGTAAAAGCGGCCAAGGAGTCCACGCCAGGAACTGCAGATGCGGCTCCCAAGCCGCAAAAACAGCTCCGCAGATATGGCTCCCAGACCACAAATGCGGCTCCGCAGATGCAGCCCGGAGACCGCAGATGCGGGCCCAGCCTTCTCCCCCATTTTTCGCAGATGAGGTTTTTTCCTCCCAAATGTGAGACCACAGATGTGGTCCCCTGACCGCAGATTTAATACAAGTTCAAGACCATTTTTATCACTTATACACTTTTCCATTGGCATTTTGAGAGGTTTGGAGAGAAACTTAGCATTGTGAGGTAAGTTTTATTCACCCATCCTTAGTTTAATACTTGTATATTAGGTAGATTAAATATTAGAAATTAGGTAAAATCAAGGGGCTACAGCAAGACCTAGTGTTTTAATAAAACTTAGATTTGACCATGAGATTTGTTATGAAATAAATTAAATATTGATCCTTAGGTTGTAGAGAACAACTTCCTTTGAAAAATTTCGGAATTCGGGCACGTGGGCCCGGGGTCGAAAATTAAGGAACTTGTGTAAAAGGTTGGAAAAATTGCTTAAATAGCTAGAATCTATCTTATAAGTCTATATTGACTAGTTCTTACTTCATTTAACTAGTTTGGGATTGTTCGGCTCCGAATTGAGCGCTTCGACTTGTTCTTGATATTTGGAAGTGCTCTTTGAAACGAGGTGAGTCTCCTTTCTAACCTTGTAAGAGGGAATTGTCCCCATAGGTATAATAATTGAGAAACTTCTACTAAATGTGGGGGTTACGTACGCACTAGGTGAGGAGAGTCCGTGCGTAGCTGCTATGATGTCAATCGCTTAGGTAGTCTAAGACCTACATCGTGCCTAAATTGTGAATATCTCCATATTAACTTGCTAATGTGATCGTTTATGATATGCTAGAGACTTGGAAAGAAATAAAGGTGAACATGTGAACTAGTTAAACCCTTGTAAGAATTTATTTCTATATAAATGCGCCTTTGTGTGTATTCTTGATATTTATTTATGGATCGGGCCGATCGCCTCGGTGAAAAATAGATGCATCTATGGTTCGTGTCGTTCGATCCTCGGCAGTGTACAGTTTATTTTCTGTTAGAGCGGGCCGTCGACCTCGGCATATGTGAAAGCTTATGAACAATTGTTATGCAGATACTTCGAAATGTAGATAGCTAACTAGATTATTGTGAAGAACATGAGTTTTACCTCTTGCTATAACATGTTGATTAAATGATGACCCACATGCTTAGTATAGCATTTTATTATCTTATTTGACCCTAGTAAGTATCAAGTCGACCACTCATCTCTACTTCTTCGAGATTAGACGGGATACTTACTAGGTACATATTATTTATGTACTCATACTATACTTCTGTACTTAATTGTACATTATCTGAGGTAGGTGTATCTGGTTATCGATCTGGTGCGCATCCTTGAGCGGTCCTGAGACTTCTACGGTGAGTCGCTTCCCTATCATGCTGTTTCGCAACTGAAGAAGTCTTTCTTATGTATTTTCTTTTGCTGTCTATCCTGATTTGGACAGTAGGATAATTTTATTCTTTTGTATATTCTATTAGTTGCCCGTAGCTTGTGACACCAGGTCTTGGCACACACATTAGTAGAAGTTTATTTTTGGGATGTATAATCATGTTATATACATTATTAATCTCTTCTGGTTCTTAACTTTAAATTGGAGGATCTATTTAACTTATTTTTGGCAAAAGCAAATGAGAACTTAATTATATTTCCGTGTCAGCTTGCCTGACAAAGGTGTCGGGCGCCATCATGGCCTATTCCGAAAATGGGTCGTGACAACATGGTGTCAGAGCACTAGGTTCACGTAGGTCTTACAAGTCATGGGCAAACCTAATAGAGTCTTGTAGATTGGTACGGAGATGTCTGTATTTATCTTCAGGAGGCTATAGGATGTTCGGAAAAACTACTCTTTATTCATTTCCTATCGTATAGTGGTTGTTGTACTAAACAATTGCTCCCTTCTATTCTCTCAAAATTGGCGAGGAAACGCACGACTGATGTTCCAGACCTTTGGAGCTGCTCCCCCATTACTTGTGGCCGAGGCAGAGGCCGGGGGAATGCACCGGCTCATAGTAGGGGACGAGGGTGTCCCAGGGCTATTCCAGTAGCACCACCAGTAGATCCTGCGAGAGACCCTATTATCGAGGAGCAGGGCGAGATGCTCGCAGCTGAGCCTACCCTGGCAGATTTTATGACAGCATCGGGATTTCAGCAGGTTATGGGCCACATGCTACGGTTCATGGATACTTTGACTCAGACTGGTTTATTTCCAGCAGATCCAGTTACCTCACAGGTAGGAGAGGGAGCACAGATCCTTACTACTCAGGCTTTAGGATATGCAGCTACAGTGTATCAGTCTAGGTGCACTACCCGCGAATGGGGCTCTGCCAGTGGCTGCAGTGGCACCCCAACCCATTCCAGCTGCGGATGGTGACCCGCAGAAGCTATTGGATATATAAACTAGACTTTACCCTCCGATATTCGGGGGTGAGCGTCATGAGAATGCTTAGGATTTCATCGACAGGTGCAGGGACAGACTACACAACATGAGGATATTGGAGTCCCATGGAGTTGACTTTACTACTTTTCAGCTGAAGGACAGGGCCCATAAGTTGTGGAAGTCCTATGCTCCTGGCAAGATAGCAGGTTCTTCTCCCCTCACCTGGGGTCAGTTCACACAGTTATTCCTGGATCGGTATATTCCACCCTCTGAAAGGGAAGAGCTACAGTATTAGTTTGAGCATCTTGAGCAAGGGCAGATGTCGGTGACCGATTTTGAGGTGAGGTTCTCTGAGTTGTCTCGCCATGCACTCATGATAATTCCCACAGATATATAGAGAGTGCGGATATTTGTTGTGGGGCTACACCCCACTATCCTATATGGCATGGCCCTAGAGGTAAAGATGGGTACAGGGTATCAACTAGTGGTTGAGGTTGATCGCAGGATTGATGAATATCGTCAAAGGGGTAGAGAGAAGATGCAGTAGGATAAGAGGGCTAGATTCTCCGAAGAGTTCAGAGGTGCCTCGACTAGGGGTAAAGGTCAGTTTGGGAGGGGTTAGCCTAGCAGGCCCCCATTTTCAACACCACCACCTGCTCGGAGTGCTCGAGCACGCCCCTATTTAAGCACCATGCTAGAGAGTTCTTATCGCCCGCTAGCTATTCAGAGTTCCTCCAGTGGGTATTCAGGTCCCCCAGATTCTTCTAGTTCCTATTTCAGTGCTATTCTGGAGAGTACATACCGCCCACCGCCTATTCAGGCTTCTTTCAGTGGATCTACAGGCTTTAAGAGTTGGTCATTAGGGCAGCAGGTCGCTATATCGCGTAGTTGTTTTGAGTGTGGAGACCCTGGTCACATAAGGAGATCTGCCCCAAACTTCAGGGCAAGGCAGTGCAGTAGGGCTAGCTGCCCATGATTTTAATACCAGCTGCCCAACCACCTAGAGGTGGGGGGCAAGCTGGCAGGGGCCATCCTAGAGGTGGAGGCCAGACAGAGAGAGTTCAGTCATCTACTGTCAGTCAGGCGAGGGCCAGCCAGCTAGCGCTCCAGCCAGATTTTATGCTCTTCCGCCTAGGCCAGATGCATTGGCCTCAGACGCCATCATCACAAGTATTGTTTCCATCGGTAGTAGAGATGCTTCAGTATTATTTGATCTAGGGTCTACTTATTCATATGTATCATCTCTGTTTGCTCGTTTCCTGGTTATTTCTCCTAAGCCTTTAGGCACTCCTGTTCATGTGTCCATTCATGTGGGTGATTCTATGGTTGAGGATTGGATCTAACGGTCCTGTGTGGTCACCTTCTGTGGTTTCGAGACTAGAGTATATCTTTAGTTGCTTTATATGATCAATTTTGAGGTCATCCTGGGCATGGATTGGTTATCTCCATATCCCGCCATCCTAGATTGCAATGCCAAGACTATTTCACTAGTTATGCCAGGGTTGCCGAGGTTGGAGCGGAAGGGTTCCACATTTGATACACCTAGTTGGGTTATTTCTTTCCTAAATGCTCGGCAGATGGTCAAAAAAGAGGTGTTTATCTTATTTAGCTTATGTTCGAGACACCACCGCAGAGTTTTCGATGATTGATTTAGTACCAGTAGTCCAAGAGTTTGTCGATGTTTTTCCTTCTGATCTTCCTAGAATGCCTCCAGATCGTGATATTGATTTCTGTATTGATTTGGCTCCAGGCACTCAACCTATATCTATTCCACCATACCATTTGGATCCTAAAGAGTTGAAGGAGTTGAAGGAGTAGCTTGAGGAGTTGTTGGTGAAGAGGTTTGTTAGGCCCAGTGTGTCGCCCTAGGATGTACCAGTGTTATTTGTGAAGAAGAAGGATGGGACTATGCGGATGTGCATTGATTACCGCCAGTTGAACAAAGTGTCCATCAAGAAAAAATAATCGTTGCCTCATAATGATGATTTATTCAACCTGTTGCAGGGTGCTAGGGTGTTCTCTAAGATAGACCTGAGGTCAGGGTATCATTAGCTGAGGATTCGGGACTTAGATGTTCCAAAGACCGCATTTCAGACTAGATATGACCATTATGAGTTTTTGGTGATGTTCTTTGGCTTGACTAATGCCCCAGAAGCGTTCATAGATTTGATGAACAAGGTTTTCAGGCCTTATATAGATTCGTTTTCCATCGTCTTCATTGAGAACATCTTGATATACTCACGTAGCCTGGGTGAGCACGAGCAGCATTTGAGGGTAGTGCTTCAGACCTTGCGAGAGCAGAAGCTATATGCTAAGTTCTCCAAGTGTGAGTTTTGGCTAGAGTCAGTGGCATTCTTGGGGCATGTTGTATCAGGAGAGGGTATTAAGGTGGATCCCAAGAAGATTGAGGCAGTTCAGAGTTGGCCACGTCCTACTTCAGTGACCGAGATCCGGAGCTTCCTGGGTCTAGCAGGTTATTACCAGTGATTCATGCAGGGCTTTTCATATATTGCATCACCTTTTACTAGATTGAACCATAAGGGTGCTCCATTGCGTTGGTCTGATGATTGCGAGGAGAGCTTCCAGAAGCTCAAGACAAATTTGACTACCACACCAGTTCTAATATTGCCTTCCGGCTCGACGATGTATACGGTATATTGAGATGCTTCACGCATTGGCTTGGGATGTGTATTGATGCAAGAGGGCTGAGTTATTTTATATGCTTCGCGTCAGCTGAAGGTTTATGAGAAGAATATCCTGTGCACGATCTAGAGTTGGCAGCGATTGTTCATGCTCAAGATATGGAGGCATTATCTGTATGGGGTGTCATGTGAGGTTTACACCGATCATTGCAGCTTGCGGCATTTATTCAAGCAAAGGGATCTTAATTTGAGGTAGCACAGGTGACTTGAGTTACTAAAGGATTATGACATCACCATTCTTTATCATTCAGGCAGGGCGAATGTGGTCGCAGATGCCTTGAGCAAAAAGGCAGAGAGTATGGGTAGCTTGAAATTTATTCTAGCAGCGGAGAGGCCACTAGCTTTGGACATTCAGTCCTTGGCTAACAGGCTTGTAAGGTTGGATATTTCAGAGCCCAGCCGAGTTCGGCTCGATCGGCCCAATGACGTCTATGCCCCAAGCGATAAATGGACAAGGCGCTGACATGGGATGTAGTTCTATCAGAGGTGCATGAATTAAATCACCGTGCACCTGACACTGATGGCACTTCCGGACAAAGATGAAGCAATCCTTTTCCATGGTTATCCAGTAATAACTTGCTCGAAGGATTTTCTTTGCTAAAACATACCCGT
Source organism: Nicotiana glauca (assembly GCA_026770625.1). Classification (NCBI taxonomy): domain Eukaryota; kingdom Viridiplantae; phylum Streptophyta; class Magnoliopsida; order Solanales; family Solanaceae; genus Nicotiana; species Nicotiana glauca. The sequence continues at coordinate 32,262 of MU689845.1, forward strand.
TCATGTGGGGTCCACATAATCCCGCATGTACCTCATGCATGATTCTTCCAGCCTCTTCTGTATCAACACATCTTAACAAATTGAGGTCTGGAGTTCTTTTATACAAGACATCACCATTCAAAAAGAAGCCACTCGCGTGTCGTCTAATGGTTCTCTTTTGGTCCCCACTGTCTTTCTCAGGGTATTCTTGCATTTTTAGAAACCTTTTGATGTCATGGTACCATGGCTGGGTGTTTGGTCCTGTCTCAACTGTATTACATTAGCCGTGCCTTTCCATAATTTGGATTTTCAAGGGATCAATGTGGGCATTGCCTAGATATGGTAGCATTGAGGCCAAAGTATCAAACACATCAGCCAATTCGTTGTGACAATGAGCGATGTACCTGAACTCTATTGATTTGAATCGCTTTTTGAGGTCTTCTACATGCTATTTGTAAGGTATAATCTTAACATCTCGGGTTTCCCATTCTCCCTGGGCTTGCCGAATAATCAGATCTAAGTCTCCCATAATCAACAACTCTTCGACATCTTGGTCGATTGCCATGTTCATACCCATAATGCAGGCTTCATACTGAAGCCTGGCTGTGGCCGGATAATGCTGTCCAGTGGGCGAGATCAAGATTGCCCCAATTCCAACACCTTTTGCGTTTATCGCTCCGTCGAAGAACATTTTCCAAGCATTGGAGTCTTCGGATATTGCCTCAACTAAGTTTACCTCTTCGTCCACAAAGTATGTATTCAAAGGTTGGTATTCATCATCGATCGGATTTTCAACCAAATGGTCAGCTAATGCCTGGGTCTTCATTGCCGTGCGGGTGACATATACTATGTCGAATTCCGTAAGTAGGATTTGCCACTTTGCTAACCTCCCAATGGGCATTGGCTTCTGGAATATGTATTTTAATGGATCCAACCTGGTTATGAGGTAAGTGGTGTAGGCTTGCAAATAATGTCTCAGCTTCTGAGTGACCCAAGTCAAGGTGCAGCAAGTTCTTTCCAACAAAGTATACTTGGCTTCATAACTGGTAAATTTCTTGCTCAAGTAGTAAATAGACTGCTCTCTCTTTCCGGCCACATCGTGTTACTCGAGGACGCAATCGAAAGAATTTTCCAAGACTGTCATGTACAAGGACAAAGGCCTCTCTAGCTCAGGTGGGACCAAGACTGGTGGATTGGACAGATATTCCTTGATTTTATCAAAAGCTTCTTGACATTCATCTGTCCACATGACTGCCGCATCTTTCTTCAGCAATTTGAATATGGGTTCACTTGTGGATGTCAACTGGGCAATGAACCGGCTGATGTAATTCAATCTACCCAACAAACTCATAACATCCTTCTTGGTTTTCAGAGGGGGCAAATCCCGAATCGACTTTATCTTTGTTGGGTCTAAATCGATGCCCCTCCGACTGACGATCAATCCTAAGAGTTTGCCAGGCGGTACCCCAAATGCATATTTGGTTGGGTTTAGCTTCAAATCATATTTGCGTAGCCACTCAAAGAATTTTCTCAAGACTCGCACGTGGTCATACTGGGTTTTGGATTTGATGATTACATCGTCCACATACACCTCTATCTCTTGGTGCATCATATCGTGAAAGATGGCAGTCATGGCCCTCATGTAGGTTGCCCTGGCATTCTTCAGACCAAATGGCATGACTCTGTAATAGTATTTACCCCAAGGTGTGGTAAAAGCTATCTTTTCGGCATCTTCTTCATCTATCAACACCTGGTGATATCCTGCGTAACAGTTCACGAAGGATTGTATCTCATGCTTGGTGCAGTAATCAACAAGGATGTGGATGTTGGGCAAAGGGAAGTTATCTTTTGGACTTTCCTTGTTTAAATCTATGTAATCCACACACACCCGGGTCTTCCCATCTTTCTTTGTCACTTGGACTACATTAGCTAGCAATGTGGTGTACCTAACCACTCAGATCACCCCCACTTTCAACTGTTTTGTGACCTCTTCTTTGATCTTGTCACTGATATCATTTTTGAACTTTCTTTGCTTTTGCTGGATAAGGGGGAAATCGGTGTAAGTCGGCAACTTATGAACCACCAAATCAACACTTAGCCCTGGCATGTCGTCATATGACCAAGCAAACACATCCTTAAACTTGAACAAGAGTTGGATTAATGCGTCCCGAGTTTTACCGCCTGTGTGAATGCTTATCTTGGTTTCCCTGATTTCTTCAGAACTACCCAAGTTAACCGGCTCGGTATCATTTAAGTTTGGCTTAGGTTTATTCTCAAATTGTTCCAATTCTTGATTTATATCCCTAAAAGCCTCTTCTTCATCGTATTTCGGTTCTTGGTTCATTATTTCACAATAGCGTGTTTGATCTGGGCATGAAGTCTGCAAGTATGTCATGTTATTTAAAGCCCCATTATTAGAACTGAAGGAAGAAATAAAAGAGAAAAATAGCAAAATCAGAAAGAATAAAGAAAGATGAACGATGAAATATTGATTTCATTTCTTGGAATTTGAAGATAATAGGGTTTACATTTGGAAATTAAAAGACAAGAAACTAAAGAAAACATCCGAGTTACACCTTGGAATAACTCGCGATGCAGAAAAAGTGGCAGGACAGGTCTACCGGGACTCCCGCCTGATTGGGAATGGCATAGCCTTCCTATTCTGCAGCTTGGCGTTAGGTCCCATATACAGCACCTCAGCGGTGCTTGAGACCTCCCCTGGCTGGACCATGTGGGTTTCATATAATATCTTCCTCATTGCCCCACAGATCTCTTCAATCTCTTCGGTCGTAAAGGCCTCACCCTCCTCTTCTTCATTGTATTTTGGCTTGACAAATGTTCTGTACAGAAGCGACAGCGGTTGAGGCAAAACCCATCCATCATTCTTTCTGTTGTTTGCCAATTTTATATCAGCTAGAGTGGGTCGGAAGCCTACCCCGAAGAACTTCTTAGTGGCAGGTAGGGTAATGGGTTCAGCTATTCCTTGCAAAGATTTCCCAAGTCCCTTCCCCGGTCTGAAGCCATGTCGGATAATTTCTTTGGCCACCATGATTGATGCATTGGAAAGGAAGGGTTGGGGCAAGGGTTTTCTTCTTCGTACTGGTCTGTAACCACAACTTCAAAGGCCTGATAAACTATGTGCTCACTCCCCTCTCTTGCTTCAGGACATGGGACTGATGGGTCCCAATAAATTGATTGCTCGTCCTCCCCGTGGACCAAGATCTCTTGATCCTCATGCTCGAACTTTACCATCTGATGAAGAGTAGAGGGTATAGCCCCCGCTGCATGAATCCATGGCCTCCCAAAAAAAAGTTGTAGGATGTGTCCATGTCTAGAACCTGGAAGGTTACTTCAAAGTCTACTGGTCCGTTGGTCAGAATTAGACCGATCTCTCCAATCGTGTCCCTTTTTATACCATCGAAGGCTCGTACGCAGACATTGTTGGGTCGGATTTTTTTGGTCCCAATTTCCATGCGCTATAAAGTTGAGAGTGGGCAGATGTCTACCCCAGAACCTCCGTCCACCATAACTCTTTTCATGTAGTACCCTTCGCATTTGACTGTTAGGTGTAGGGCTTTGTTATGTGTGGCCCCTTCTGGGGGCAAGTCATTTGTGCTGAAGGAGATCTGGTTGATTACAAAAAAATTTTCTGCTATTCTCTCTAATTGCTCCACATAAGTCTCAACAGGCACATATGCTTCGTTAAGGGTCTTCATCAATACCTTCTGGTGTTCGGGGGAGTTCATCAACAGAGATAACAAGGAAACTTATTCGGGAAATTTTTGAAGCTAGTCGATCACTTCATAATCCACCATTTTTATCCTTTGAAAGAATGCCTCTGCCTCTTTGGCACTCACGAGCTTTTTAGATGGGAAACAATTTCTAGTGGCGTTGTTCACCTCTTCCCAATTGGAGTACTTTTCAACAGGGTAATTTTTTTGAACATGTCCTGAGATTTCTTTACCCTTATAAGTCACCAATGATTTTTTATAGTTCAAAGGCACTGCGGTAGGATCTGTCATGGGCTTCTATGGCACGCGACCAACAACCACGGGCTCACTCAGCCTTGGTGGATTAATTGGCCCCCGCATCACATAAGCTCCCTTGGACACATATATTTGGATTGCCTTGTTCAGTTCGAATCTCCTAGGAGGACTCAAAGTCATCTTCTTTTCTTTGCGGCCCCGAGGGACATAGAGTACAACATCTTTGGGAGACGTTGCCCCAGTTCCCACTTTAATTTTCTTCTCTGATTTTGGATGGGTGGTTTTGTTCTTTTTCTCCCCTTTGTCTTGCTTCAGGGTAGCTTTTGGTTTCTTTTCTGCATCAGCAATGGCAATAATGGCCTTTAACGCCGGGTCAAATTCCTTATCCTAACAAATTATTCTAATTACAGGCCCGTGTTGCGGGCTGGCAGTGGGTTATTAGTCACATTGGGAACATCTTCATCCCTTAGCACTATCTTCCTCTATTCTATCAAGTTCTCCACTGCTCTCTTCAAAGTCCAACAATCATCCGTGTCATGCCCTTTCACCCCTGAGTGATAGGCACATCGGGCACCAGCTCTATAAGAGGGTGATGTTAGGTTTTGCCTAGTTTGAGGAACCGGCTGTAGCAGACCCATTTGGACAAGCTTTGGAAATAGACTTGAGTAGGATTCACCAATTGGTGTAAAATTTGGCCTTCTAGGTGGTTCATGAGGAGGAAAATTGTTTTGTGGGGGACGGGGGTTGTAGTGGTTTTGGTGAGGAGGCTGGTTTCTAGGAAATGGAGCTTGGTTCTGGTTGGCTTGTTGCTGTGGCCAAACATAAGGTTGAGAATTCATGACCGTGTATGGATGAGGAGCATAGGCCACGTCTTGGTGGGGGTAATAGTGTTGCGGGGTCTTTTTTAGGAGAAGGGATCTGGGAGTTTGGTGTTTTTTTTGGTTGCCATGGATGTTTCTTTCTTTTTCTTGCTCTTTGCTATTCCTCCAGACCCACCCTGAATGGATTGGGAGGTAGCTCTGATAGCGGATTGGCTTTTAGAATTCGACCCGTTTTCAACCGTTTCGCCAATCTTAATGGCTTCAGTAAATGGTTTACCCATAGCGGACATCATATTTTGGAAGTAGTCGGGGTCCTGAGCTTGGAGGAAAACTACGACCATTTCGACCTCATCCATCGGAGGCTTTACCCTAGATACCTGCTCACGCCATTTAACTGCATACTCTCAGAAGCTTTTCGAGGATTTCTTTTTCAAGTTTGTCAGTGAGTTCCTATCTGGAGCAATATCGATGTTGTACTGGAACTGCCTAACAAAGTCCCTAGCAAGATCATTCCAGATGTGCCAGCGATATATATCTTGGTCCATGTACCACTCAAGGCGATGCCAACCAGACTTTCTCCGAAATAGGCCATGAGTAGTTCTTCCTTTCCGCTGGCCCCTCGCAACTAGTTGCAATATTTCTTGAGATGAGCAATAGGATCACCGTGCCCATCGTACTTCTCAAATTTTGGGGTTTTGAATCCCAATGGTAAGTGCACATGAGGGAACATGCATAAGTCATCATAGGATACACTTTTCTGCCCACTCAAGCCTTGTATGTTCTTGAGACTCTGCTCTATACTCCTCATCTTCCTCGCAATCTCTTCTTGCTCAGGAGTTTTAATGGTCTTTTCTTGCCCTGCAGTGAACTCAAATTGGGGTGGCTGAGGAAAGTATAAGTGGGAACTGAGGAGGTTCCATTTGGAAGGGGGTGTTTGGAAGGTGAAAGCTGAGGGGTCAAAAGTGGGCCTAGGCAGTGTAGGCTGTGCCATGGCCGAGCATGGGGGAGCGGTGAAGATATTTGAAGTTGCACCGAACATGAACACCTGGGGGCGAACCTCAGAAGGTATTCCCATGAAATGAGATGAGATAGTTGGATGTCCTAGTGGGGTATTTGGGTGACTGATTGGAACATTGGAGGTACCCCCTAATCTAAGAAAAAGTTCGGGGAATCCCGGGATCGCGCTTGGCGGCTCTCTTCCATTTTCCCAAGCGTCCCACATTTCTATAACCCGAAGACACAGGATTCTGTTTTCTCTAGGTAGGGGTGTGAATTCGAATCGTTTTATTGATAAATCGAATCAGTTATTTATTATCGAAATCGAAATCGAAAAAATCAAAATCTTATTGAAACGATAACAATAAGCTTATGTAAAAATCAATAATCGATAAAGGGTCAAAATCGAATCGATAAAATCTAATGCACACCTCTAAACTGTAGACACTTGTAAAATGAGTAATTACCTATTTGTGTAGATTAATATAACATACAGAATGTATATATATTCCGCTACTATTTTGAAAGCGGCTATACAATATCATTTTCCCTAATCTATACCCTTTCCTTTAACCTAAGTTCCTTACCCTATTATTTTCTTTATCACATTTAAGGACTGATCATATTTAAAGATCAAGGGAATGAAGTTCAAATTAATGGAAAACAGAATTAGCCGTGATGATGTATTTTGTTTTTTTATACCGTTGGAGTGTTGGTGGCATACATTTGATCCCTTACTATAGTTTTGTTGCATGTGCTTGTTGACACAATTTTTATGTTATAAATGGTGTTCATCTTATTTTAGCTTCTTTTTGTCCATATTACTTAGGCGCGTTTATAGCGATATACTTTCCGTGAAATCCCGCAAATTTTTTTATTGGTGTAATTGATAACAGAATCGATAAGCCCCCAAAATCGATAAATCGAAATCGAAATCGAAAAAATCGAAACCTTATTAAAACTATAACGATAAGTATATGTACAAATCGGTAATCGATAAGTAATTATCGATAAGGGTCAAAATCGAATCGATAAATCGAATGCACACCCCTATCTCCAGCAGCTACCGATTCTAAGGTCGGGATGCCCGAGATTGGGCTATCATCCGTGATGGAAATTGTTGGCAGAGTCATTTCTGAAGACATTTCGATGCTCCTCTTTGATCTAGTAAAGTATGGATGCGAAGCCAGGTTACCACAAAAACCAATCACCATTCTATAAAAAACCTGGACAGGATAGTAAGATCAGCAAACAGTTAGTTTGAAACAAATAACAAATAGGTAATCGCACGTTGGGGTGTGATGCACCTATACAGTTAAATGGGTTTCTACATGTTTTGCAACAGTTACATGCTTCATCCCGGCTTTTCTTATTATTTCCCATTTTTCTTCTTTCGATTTCCACTCTTTTTTTTCATCTCTCTTTTTTCCTTTTTATCATTTTTCCCTTTTGGTTATTTTTTCTCTCTTTTTTTTTTTTACTTTTTTGGGTTATGATCGAATCCTATGTAGATTGCCTACGTATCATGGCCCCGCATGAATTGACCAAGTGTAGTTTTTTGGGGCCGATAAAATGTGAAAATAAATAACAAACTATTTTGGGAGTTTTAATTTTTCTCATAAAAGGGAAATACTCTGGATTACATCGATTCAAAACTTAAAGACTCAAAAAGGAAAACGACAGACTCCAACAACAAGATGACAATACAGACTCAAGAACTGACTAACAGACTCTGACAGAAAGAAAAATACAGAATCGAAAATAAACTAACATACTCCAACAGAAAATAAAGATACAGACTCAAGTAAAAAATCAAGAATACATTAGTGCTCCTGGTGCCCGTGAGACATCATTCGGTCTCGCCGCGGGCCTAAATGCAAGACCCCCTTGCAGTCGCTCCAAATCACTCATAACTTGGCGGATGAAAGTCATCAGTGCAGCGAAAAATGTGGTACGAGTCATGTCCTCGCACGCTTGACACTTCATGCTAATGTAGTCAGCGATGGTAATCCTCTCTCTAATTCTGCCTTTTTCTTGAAGTAACCGCCCTATCTGCTGATTCCTGACCTCTAACACATGAGAGTCATGAAGGTGTTGATTTTGCAACTGTTACATTCCTTCCTCCATTTGAGCCATCAGATTATAACAGTGTTCCCTATCAACTTTGAAATCTTTAGCCTGCTTGGCTGCCTCATTCACGAGAGTGGTTACCTTTCTTGTTAGGCTAGTGATGGTCCCTTCATAGTTCCTTTTCATTTGTTACACAAACAATGCCCGTTCTTCTGACTTCTTTGTCCATTGTGCCCGGATTTTTGCTAGACTGGCTTCAGACTTTTCCAGGTCTTTTTGACACTCGAGGACTTTCTTTTTTAGACCGTTTATAAGTCTTTCATCATCCTGGCTTCTTTTCGGGTTTCTGGAAGCTATTTTCATCTTTCGGATCTTAGCTTTAAGGGCCTCATTTTCCTGAGTTAGTTTTTTCTTTTCTCCATCGTCTGCGGCAGCTTGAACACTATTTTCAAACTAAAGCTCCATGATTTGCCTTTCCAACTGGCTTATTTTGGCCTTGTACTCATTTTCTTTGATCAACCAGTCCCATTGCACTTGTGCCCCATCGGTGAACTGTTGGACATGGGGTCTCTTTGCGGGATTTTCAGGAATATGGAATCTTTTGTCGAACGAGACAATGTACTTAAGGTCCACTTCACCTCTAGCTAGATCTCGCACCATGGTCTTAGGTTCAAGAAATCTACATTCATTCCACACTTGGTGAATTTCCTTCTAGAAATGCAGCTTTTGGGCCCAGTTCAATGACATGTTTACTCAAATCTTCATCATTGGGGACGGTTTGAAATCTTCCTAATTGGCACAAAACCCTGTAAGGATCATAAGACTGGATGCTCCGGGTGCCCATCAAGAGGATATAACACACTTCAGCTGACGTGTACACTGCTTCGGTGACAGGAAGCCATCTGAATGCCCACTCAACTTTATCGGCAGTCAAGGACCTCAAATGTGCAAGCCAAGCTTCAGTACCCTCAGGGAATTCAATACCTGCCACTCGGCTTTCAAATTCTTCAATGCAGCTCAAACCAGTCAAACCGTAATTCATATACCCCACCCGGTGGCAGATATGTTCTTGCATCTATAAATTGTAGTAACAGATTGCAGCCTTGGAAGAACTTTCCCCCTTACCGATAGATAGTCAAGGCTCGGTAGATTTCAGATAAGATCAGAGGAACCACAATGCTATTGGCTTTCTTGATTGCAACATCGATCATTCCCACGAGACCTATCTCTATATTACCATCTTTTCGTAGACAAACCACGACACCCAAGAAGGCTATGATAAAAGCTAAACCCCGCCTTGCCTCCCATTTGTCTTTATTATTGGCATGGTTCAGACCAGTGTTCAGCTCTTCAAAACCTCGGGGGTTACCATATCGATGATACAAGAACTGGAGCATGCAATACCCTTAAGATAAATGTCCGTCCTGAATATCTCGACTAATACTCAGCAAATCTAGAAATCTGTGGGGAGATATCGGTCTTGGTAACAATGGATATCGACTTCTAAGATTTCCATTAAGGCCCGCATAACCCGCAACTTCCTCCAATGTAGGTGTGAGCTCAAAGTAATAGAAACGGAACACATTGCGAGTCGGGTCCCAAAAATGTATTAAAGCTTCAATTATGTCCAACCTTGGCTTGACGTTCAATAGTCCGACGAGGCCTCCCAGAACTTTTACCACTGTTTCTCTACTGCCTTTTCCTAGATCATCCCATCACATGTGGAGCTTCAAGGGGATCTCATTAAGGACTGTGAAGGGTTCAATTTCGTTTGTGCTCATCCTGCACATTTGTTAAGGTGATTTAATAAGTCATTTTGATCTAAAAGGAAAAGTAACACCATTTTTTTTCAAAATTTTCATTTCAAAGACAAAAACCCAGCTTTGCAGATACGGCCTTTTAGCACTTCAGGGAAGAAGATTTTAAGGCTATGCCTGCTAACCGTTAAAAATGACCCAAGGTGGTTGTTCTTGCAAAAAACAGCCTTCCGGCGCCCTTTTGGAGACATTCGGCTTATTATAAACAAGAACGGCATCACTCGACTTATTTGTGATTAAACTTTTGTTGTTTTGGGGCTATTTTTGCAAAAAGAGAAGTTGGACCCGATGGGGATTGCCTACGTATCCCACATCCGGTGAGACTCAAAAATGAAAACTTTCGGGAAGACTGGTAGAGTTCGGGAAGACTGGACAAAAATGAAAACCAACTAATTTAAAAGATAAAACTTTCTTTCTCCTTTTTTTCAAAATTTTGGTAGAGTTTCGGTATATTTTGTACACTGATTTTTCAAAACAGGTGTGGTGACGTCCAAATCCACTACTAAAAAGCAATAGACATGGTCACAGCAATATAATTTACCCAACTATGAGTCGGGGTCGAATCCCACAGAGAACAATGTGTAGGCGATTAGGCATGTAAGAAAATTATCGCTAGTTGCGCAATGCCAAACACTAAGAATTTTGGTTGGAAAATATTTTTATATCTAATTGCGGAAATGTAAACTAACCTAGAAAGCAAGTAAAATGATCAATGGCTACACGTATGAATGCATCGGGAATTACACTCAAGCAACGATCCAATGTATTTCATGATTTTACAAATATGAGCGAGTTTATGTTAATTAGAAACAGATAATAATTCTTAATTAGCTTCTTCCGAAAACTAACAATACTTCCTAATTGAATTAGCCCTAATAACAATTAGAAGATTAAGCACACCTGGAAGGCTACAAGTAGTTCAATCATATCCCTAGGTAGAATCTATAAAATGAGGGTTAACGCCTCAAGTTCTTGTTAATTAATCTTTTCCAACCCCAAACTATTTTTTCCAAAATCAATTCGGAGTTAATGGGCGAGTCCTAGGGTTAGATAATCCCTTTGGAAACATTAAAGAACAAAAATAATTAAAGTAACAGTAACTCACTTCATAAAAGAATAAAAATCATTCAATATGTAAGCACAACAAGGTATTTAATCCATACTTTAAATATGAATATTTCCATAAACAAGGTTCAAGTGTTGGAAATAAATACTACACACTTAAATATTCAATACAAAGCAAGGAAATGAAGAAATAAACATAAATGGGTAAGAAAATCTTAACCACAAGCTTCAATCTTCAAGACCCAAGTGTGTGTGCAAAAACCCTAGCTTCCAAAAATGTTCTCTCTAGTCTATGAGGACTGAAAAAAAGCCAAAGACTCTCAAAATATCTGCTTGGTCGTGTATAAAAATGGTTTTGGGGATTACAAACATGAAATTCCATTTTAGCCTAGGACTGCCCAGAAAATACACTATGCGATCGCATAGAGATGGTTTCTCAATCTATGCGATCGCGCATAGTCCATTGCATTCGCATAGGCTTGTTGACCAATAGCTGACCAGACCTCTTTTCTTCTATGTGTTCGCATAGTGTTAATGCATTCGCATTACTTTACTTCCTTGGCTTATGCGATCGCATGCAGCTCATTGCGATCGCATAGAGTAAAAACTGGGCAGACTTCATTTTTCCATTTTAGCTCCCTTTTGACTTTTTTCACTTGGTTTCTTCACTATTACTTCTAAATCACATACAACCTGTAAAATAGAAGTAAATGGCATCAAATACACGATTTTATCACTCAAACATAGCAAAAGTATAGGTTTAAAGGCAAGATAAGTTGGTATTTTACCAACTTATCACACCCCCAAACTTGAACTATTGCTTGTCCTCAAGCAACGAAAGCAACAAAATATCTTCCCAAGTGGTTAACTCAACAATATATCTACATCATGCCAAGCCAAAAAGAAAGTCTACTTTAAGCACAAATGTATGACTTCAATTTGTACCAACAATTACTCCAAGGCATATGAATTATCAAGCAC
>MU689847.1:5603-16758 GCA_026770625.1 Nicotiana glauca
GGAGAATGAATCAGATCTCCGTGTATCTGACACTGATGGCATTTTCACACGAAACTGATACAATCGCGCTCCATAGTGAGCCAATAATACCCTGCTCGGAGAATATTCTTCGTCGATACATATCCGCTCATATGTGGCCTACAAACTCCAGCATGTACCTCTGTCATCACTGTCGTGGCTTGACCAGCATCTATACATCTCAGCAAACCTAAATCTGGTGTTCTTTTGTACAGCACTCCTCCACTGAGGAAAAATCCATTTGCCAACCACCGAATGGCTCTCTTTTGATCTCCGGTGGCCTGCTCCGGGTATATCCCCATCCTGAGGTATTCCTTGACATCATAGAACCATGGCTCGCCATCCGTTTCTTCCTCTATCATGTTGCAATAAGCATGCTGATCACGAACCTGAATATGCAACGGGTCAACATGAATTTTGTCTGGGTGATGCAACATTGATGCTAAAGTGGCCAAAGCATCGGCAACCTCATTATGAACTCTTGGGATGTGTCTGAACTCCACTGATCGGAATCCCTTACTCAGATTATGCAAGCATTGTCGATATGGTATGAGCTTCAAATCCCGTGTTTCCCATTCACCCTGAATCTGATGCACCAGGAGGTCCGAGTCTCCCAAGACCAAGACGTCCTGGACATCCATGTCTGCAGCTAACCGTAAGCCCAAAATGCATGCCTCATACTACGCCATATTGTTTATGCAATAGAAACGTAGTTGAGCCGTAACAGGATAATGATGTCCTATTTCAGAGATAAGTACCGCTCCTATTCCAACTCCTTTCGCATTTGCGGCTCCATTAAAGAAGTGCTTCCATCCTGGTTCCTAGTTCAATTCCAACTCATCTATATGTATCGCTTCTTCATCAGGAAAATACGTCCTCAAGGGCTCGTATTCCTCATCAACAGGATTCTCAGCCAAGTGATCGGCCAATGATTGGGCTTTCATGGTCGTCCTCATTACATAGATAATGTCAAACTCCGTGCGTAATATTTTCCATTTCGCCAACCTCCCTGTGGGCATAGGCTTCTAGAAAATATACTTCAATGGATCCAAGCGCGAAATGAGATATGTAGTATAGGATGACAGACAATGCTTCAATTTCTGTGACACCCAAGTTAGGGCGCAACATGTCTTCTCAAGCTGAGTGTACTTCACTTCATAGACTGTAAACTTCTTGCTGAGATAATAGATGGCTTGCTCCTTCCTTCCTGTAATGTCGTGTTGCCCCAGTATGCAACCAAACGAGTTCTCCAGGACCATTAGATAGAGAATCAACAGTTTTCCCGGCTCGGGCGAAACCAACACAGGTGGATTTGATAGATACCCTTTGATCTAGTCAAATGCTTCCTGACATTCTGCCGTCCATTCTACCGCAACATCTTTCTTCAACAGCTGAAAAATGGGTTCACAAGTCGCCGTGATTGAGCGATGAACCTGTTGATATAATTCAACCTTCCCAACAGACTCATCACTTCTGTTTTGTTCTTCGTCAGCGGCAATTCTTGGATGGATTTGATCTTTGACGGGTCCAACTCAATACCTCGTCGACTGACGATAAATCCCAACAGCTTTCCAGATGGAACACCAAATGCACATTTGGCTGTTGAGCTTAATGTCGTACCTTCGAAGTCTTTGGAAAAACTTCCTTAGGTCTGCTACGTGGTCTTCCTGACGCTTGGATTTTATGATCACATCATCTATGTACACCTCAATCTCTTTGTGTATCATGTCATGAAACACAATAGTCATTGCTCTCATGTACGTTGCCCCAGTGTTCTTCAAGCCGAACGGTATTACCCGGTAGCAATAAGTCCCCCATGGCGTAATGAAAGTCGTCTTTTCCGCATCTTCTTCATCCATCAGGATCTGATGATACCCAGCATAGCAATCCACAAATGACCCGATCTCACATCTGGCACAATTATCGATCAAAATATGAATGTTTGGTAATGGAAAGTTATCCTTTGGGCTTGCCCTGTTCAGATTGCGGTAATCGACATATACCCTAATCTTCCCATCTTTCTTCGGCACTGGCACCACATTAGCCAACCAATTAGGATATCGAGTGACCCGAATAACCTTTGCCTGCAGCTGTTTGGTTACTTCTTCTTTAATCTTCACACTCATGTCTGTCCTGAACTTCCTCAATTTCTGCTTGACGGGAGGGCATGACGGGTCAGTGGGCAATTTGTGAACCACTAGATCGGTGCTTAAGCTCAGCATGTCATCATACGACCATGCAAAAACATCTTTGAATTCAATGAGTGCTTTGATTAGTTCCTCCCTGATGTTCGGCTCAATGTGGATGCTTATTTTAGTTTCCCTAACATCGTCTGCATCCCCTAAATTGACAGCTTCAGTGTCATTCAGATTGGGCTTGGATTTCTCTTCAAATTGGCTCAATTCTCTATTTATCTCTTCGAAGGCTTCATCCTCATTGTATTCCGATTCATCATCATAATCGACCTCTTGTACAATTAGTTCGGAATCAGATTGATTTTTTAGACTAGGTTGAAGATCCGTTGTGCATGCCATGTCATTAGAACAAGTATAAAGAGAACTGTTCAGAAAGAGAAAAGAAGAAAACAAAATTAAAAAAAAATAAGAAGAGAAAACTTTCACTTTATTAAAATGCGGGATAACAGAGTTTCACACTTTTGCCGAATTAAAAAAAAATTGGATTACACCCTGGAATAATCCAGAAAACCAGAAAGAAAAATCCAGAGCCTACTACCAAGACTCCCTCCGGGCAGGAAGGGGAGTAGCCGTCCAATTGTTGATATTTGCCCTAGGCCCTACAAACTGTATATCTGCCCTACTAGACCCTTCTCCAGCTTCTATCACGTTGATGTCGGTGAACAGCCTTTCAAAACCCTGATTCAAATCTCCATCTGACCCAATCAGTGGTCCGAGAACCTTCGAGACCGACAACCTTCTACTACCTGCTCTAACAAAGGATCTGGAGAGACGCGGAACCGGCTTGTGAAGAACCCAAACTCTCTTCTTCAACTTTCGAGCCCATCTTACATCTGCTGCTGTAGACTTGAATCCCAGCCCAAAAGTATCCAAATTCTTGGGCAAAGAAACTAGCTGGACAATACCCTGCAGATCAACCCCCAAACCTTTTCCTGGTACAGACCCGCTGTTTAACATTTCCGAGGCTATCATGAAGGTCACAGCTGTGATTCTGGGAAGTGGAAGGTCTTTTCCCTCAGAATTTTTATCCACTGAGACCGCATCAAAAACCTGGTAAACCCATGGGCCTTTGTCATCGTCAGTTTCTATGAATGGCACAATGGCATCTCCCACAGTGCCTGTACCGTCATCCCCGTGCACCACTATCTCTTGCCTGTCCCACTCAAATTTCACCATCTGGTGTAATGTAGAAGGCACTGCTTTGACGGCATGGATCCAGGGTCGACCCAACAGAAGATTGTATGATACTGCCACGTCTATGACTTGGAATTCCATGGTGAATTCCACTGGACCAATGGTCAATTCCAGTATGATAACACCCACCGTGTCAGTACCACTCCCATCAAAACCTCGGACGCAGACGATGTTCCTATGAATCCAATCATTATCAACCTTCAGCTTATTCAGAGTAGATAAAGGACAGATGTTGGCGCTCGACCCGTTATCAATCAATGCCCGAGTGACCACCGATTCTTCACATTTCACGGTCATGTAGAGGGCTTTGTTTTGTTCTGTACCCTCTATTGGCAATTCATCATCAGAAAATGTTACTCGTTTTACTTCGAAGATTTTGTGCACTATCCTTTCCAAGTGGTTTACAGAGATTTTATCCGAAACATGGGCCTCGTTCAGGATTTTCATCAGTGCCTAGCAATGGTCGCTGGAATGGATCAACAATGACAGCAACGAAATCTGTGCCGGGGTCTTTCTCAGCTGCTCCACAATGGAGTAATCTTGTGCCTTCATTTTCTTTAAAAACTCCTCCGCCTCTTCCTCTGTCACGGGTTTCTTTATCACCGCTGGGTTGGACCTTCTTAACTCTACGGGAGCAAAATACCTTCCCAAACGAGTTAACCCCTGGGCCTCGCATATTTCTTCCACAACCTCCTTCCCCATTATACATTACCATCGCTTGACTGTAGCTCCATGGCACGGCTTTCTCGCTGATTATTGGTAACTGCTTTACCGACCTGATAACAACTGTTTCTATATGGACCCCCTTTACAACTACCACAGGTGTGCTTGATACTCCCTGCAGCACTACCTTGAACGGCTCTGGCTTCTTTGCAGCAACAGACGAACTCTTCCCCATCACCACCACTGGCTTGTTGTCTATCCTTTCCAACTGTACCATTGCTTTTCCACTGGTCGACTTTTCTTCAGGACTAGTTTCACTGGCCCGGATCATCATCACTGTTTGTGAGGGCTTCTTAAGCTCCCCTCCCTTGTGCACTAGTTCGATCATATGGGTCTCATGGTGCGCGGGTAGCGGATTCTGATTAATGTTTGGCGCTTCAGGAGCCTAGACCTCGATCCTATTTGTATCAATAAGCTCTTGCACGACATTCTTCAACTTCCAACATTTCTCGGTATCGTGTCCGGGAGCCCCTGAACAATATTCACAGCTTGCTGATGGATCAAGATTTCTAGGCAGGGGATTTGGCAATTTGGGCTCAATGGGATTCAACAGGCCTAACTGCCTCAATTTGTGGAACAGGGCAGTATAGGATTCTCCCAGCGGAGTATATTTCTGCTTATTCTCATTCTTGAAAGCTTGATTTCCCCGAAACCCTGACCCTAGAGGATTTCTATAGGCCCTCGGAGGTGGATATGTGTTTTGTGGATGCGAATATGTATTCTGTGGAGGTGGGTAGGTATTTTGGGGAGCCGGCGCGCGCCACTGCGGACGAGCCGGAGGCTGGGTATATGTCTGGGCCTGATGGACAGAGAAATGTGGCTCTTGTGGCGGGTAGTAGGGCTGTGGAGGGCCGTATGGAGTGTGTGGGTAATTTGGGTGATGGGGTCTGGGTTGGTAGTAAGGGGAAGGACCTCTCGATCTGGACCAATTACCTACCTCTACTGTCGCGACCTCTACTCTTTTCTTCTTCCCGAGCGCACCTCCCGTGCCGCTCTGGATGGCTTGAGTAGTTTCTCTAATCACCGAATAGCTCAGGATTTTGTTGGACTTAAGTCCCTCTTCGATCATACCGCCCATTTTCACTACCTCGTTAAACGATTTGCCAACTGACGTCACCAAGTGACCAAAGTAAGTTGGCTCTAGAGTCTGCAGAAAGTAGTCCACCATTTCCCCCTCTCTCATCGGAGGATCAACTCTTGCTGCCTGTTCTCTCCACCGGAACCCAAATTCCCGAAAGCTTTCCCCGGGCTTTTTCTCAAGTTTTAGCAATGTGAGACGGTCAGGGACGATCTCAAGGTTGTACTGAAAATGACATGCGAATGCTTGTGCTAGATCGTCCTAGGTGTACCACCTGCTCGGATCCTGTCTTGTGTACCATTCCAATGCAGACCCGCTCAGACTTTGACCAAAGTAAGCTATCAACAGCTCATCTTTACCACCTGCTCCTCTCATCTTGCTACAAAAACCTCGCAGATGTGCCATTTGATTGTCGTGCCCTTCGTATAGATCAAACTTTGGCATCTTGAACCCTGCCGGCAATTGAACGTCAGGGAAAGGGTACAGTCCTTGTAGGCCACACTGACCTGATTGCCTAACCCGTGCATGTTCCTGAAGGACTGCTCCAGTCTTTTTAATTTTTGAAGCACTTCGTCCTGCTCTGGGCTCTTAGCCGGCTTTTCAATCTCTGCCGGGACCTCAAAGTGGGGATTATAGGCATGTGGCTCGGGAGCTTTGAATGTTGGTTCAAGGGGGTAATATTGGTTATCGTGAGCCTGAAACAGCGGCTCACTGGAAGATCTTTGTAGCGTGGCTGGTGGGGGTGCCACGAAAACGGGAACATTTGGTGGGGGAAGGTTCTGATTGGGTGATGGAGCTTGGGGATCATAGGGATTTCTTCCCTGATAGTATTGGTGACTTGGGAAGCTTATCGAAGGGTCGTGGGGAGGGTATTCCGGCGTGTGTCCTGGTGGGAGAGTAAGAGTAATGGGAGGTTCGGGCCCCTTTTGTACCCTAGCCAAGGCTAACTGCATTTCGTTCATCTCCAGTCTCATTTTTTCCATTTTTTCCATTTCCTCTTTCAGCATCTGACTTTCCGTCTTTTCCTCCTCAACACTGTTTTCTGAGTTAGTCATGCTTTTCGGTATGGGCCCTTTAGATCTTGTTTGATAATGGTATGGTGCCAGTACGCTTTAACAAACTGACTGGTTGAAATTGGAAAAACAACAAACTTGTCAGCATTAGAGTTTTAACACATATTGCAATTGCACGTTGGGGGATGCAATGTTCTTAGGCAGTTTAACCATTTCTAACATGTTTTTGCTCCGACCGCATGCATCAACCTGGCTTATTTTACTTGTGCCTCATTTAAGTGTTTCAGAAACTTTCCTTTATTTGCCTTCTTTTCTTTCTTTTTCTTTCTTTCTTTTCCTTTTTTTTATTCACTTTGCCTTTTCTCTTTTTCTTTTAGTGGTGGTCGAATCTTATGGGGATTGCCTACGTATCATGTCCCCACATGAATCAGACCGTGCGTAGTTCTGCCACAAGTAAAAATAAAGACACCAATTTTTGGAAAATTCATTTTACCGAAACATTCTATTACAAACTACCCATTTGTAAAAGGGAAAACAAAATGCAGACTCCGAACTACTAGCATAATTTGATGTGAAAAGAGAAACACACAGACAGACAACAGACTCTTAAAAATAGCAAATACAGACTTGGACTAGGGATACATTAAAGTTTTGAATTTTGGTGCCCGCGGGGCATCGTTCGGCCTTTCCGCGGGCTTTGGTGCAAGGCCCCTTTGCAATCTTTTCAATTCTTCCATGATCTGGTGGACGTAACCCATGACTGAAGCAAAGACGGCAGTACGGGGCATTTCCTCACATGCTAGGCACCTCATGGTGATGTAGTGCCCGATCTCTTCGATTCTACCCCTGATTCTATCCCTTTCCATAAGCAGTTGTTCTATTTGTTGATTCTTTGCTCCCAGCACTTGAGCGTTGTCAACGAGTTGATCCTGGAATTTATCCATTTGTTCTTCCATTCGGGCCATCAAATCATAGCAACGCTTCCTGTTAGTTCTGGCATCTCGGGCTTGTTTAAAGACCCGTTCTTTGAGAGTGGAATTTGTTTCTCCTAATATAGCAATGGTCCCTTCATAATCCCTCTTCACTTGCCGCAGGTGCTTTGTTCGCGCTACTGTACCTTTTTCCCATCTGGCTCGAATTCTTGCTATGCTAGCTTCTGCCCTTTCCAAACCCTCTTGGATTTCAATGACCTGATTTCTCAACCCAGCTATCATCCTTTTGTCGGCCCGACTTCTCTGTTGGTTGTTGGTATCCATTCTGACTCATCGGATTAAGGCTTTCAGGGCCTTGTTTTCTTGGGTCAACCTGTTCTTTTCTCCCGTATCAGCATCAACTTGCAAGCTATTTTCATATTTCAGGTCCGCAATTTACTGTTTCAGCTTACAAATTTCAACCCGATAGCCTTCTTCTCTTGCCAACCAAACCCATTGTTCTTGCGAGTCATCCATGAATTGCTGGACATGGGCCCTTTTAGCAGGCCTCTGATGAGTCTAGAATCTTTTCCCGAACCATGCATCATACTTTGGGTCTACCTCGCCTTTGGCCAAATCTCGTACCATAGTTTTAGGCTCAAGGAATCTACATTCGTGCCACAACTTGCGAATTGTATCTTCCGGGAACGTGGCTTTCGGACTTAGCTCGATGACATGCTTGCTCAAATCTTCATCATTAGGGACAACCTGGAACCTTCCCAATTGACGCAATACCCGATGGGGAGCGTATGGTTGGATAGTACGGACACCCATCAAAGGAACATAACATTCTTTTGCCGACATGTATACTGCTTCACTAGCGGGCAACCACCCGAATGCCCGTTCAATTTGGTCCGCCGTCAGGGATCTCAGTCGTACAAACCAATCTTCAGTACCCTTGGGGAACGCGACACCCGTTACCCGCTTCTCAAACTTTTCAATGCAGCTTAAACCAGTCAGCATGTAGTTCATATACCCCACCCAATGACAGAGATGCTCTTGCATCCACAACTGAAGTAATAGATTGCAACCTTGAAAAAACTTCCTCCCTCCTTACACACAGTCAATGCTCGGTACATTTCTGATAAGATCAGGGGAACTATAGTGTTGTCAGCCCTTTTCATTGCGACGTCGACCATCCCCACAAGACCTATCTCTATTTTCTTGTCGTCTCGTGGGCAAACCATGATTCCCAAGAATGCCGTTATGAATGCCAAGGTTCGTCTTGCTTCCCATTTACCTATGTTTCCGGCATGAGTCAGTCCCAAATTTGGCTCGTCAAAATCACGTGGATTACCATAACGCTGATATAAGAACTGAAGAGCGCAGCATCCTTTTGATAAATCGTTATTTTGCACAATCTGGCTGATATTTAACAAATCCAAAAAGCGGTGTGGAGATACCGGCCTTGGTGACAACAAATACTGACTTCTCAGATTCCCATTCATACCCGCATAACCTGCTACTTCCTCCAGTATGGGTATAAGCTCAAAATCCGCAAAGCGAAACACGTTTCGGGTCGGGTCCCAAAATGGTATTAAAGCCTCGATGACATCCGGCCTTGCCCTGACATTTAGTAGACTGATGAGACCCCCCAAGATTCTGACCACTATTTCTTTGCTGCTTTTTTCCAAATCGTTCCACCACATATGGAGCTGGAGAGGGACCTCTCTAAAGATGGTGAAGGGTTTGTTTTCACTTGTGCTCATCCTGCACATTTATTAAGGTTATTTAAACAAAAAGTAAAAATTTATTTGACTCAAAAATGATTTTCTTAATTTAAGAGGAAAGATCCAATTTTCCGAACACGACCTTCCAGCACTTCGGGGATGAAGATCTTAAGGCTGTGTGGGCTAATTGGTCAAAAATTCAAAAATGACCAAAAGTGGCCGTTTATGCAAAGTCAGTCCTCCGGCGTCCCTTTCGGGAACATTTGGCTATTTTTGACAACAACGGCATCGCTCGACATATAATAAAAATTTTGACATTTTCTGGTTATTTTTGCAAAAAAAAAAAGGGAAGTTGGACCCGATGAGGGTTGCCTACGTATCTCACATCCGGTGAGAATCAAACCGACGTAGTTCGGGCAAGGAAAAATAAACTAGATTTAAAAAACAAGACTCCTATCTTTTCGAAAACACCACTTCTTTCTTTTTCCACCTTTTTTTTCAAAATTTTGGCAGAGTTTCGACACTACTTGGGCATTGGTTTTTCTGAAAATAAGTATCTATCTCTACACTGCTATTTTCCTTTTTCCACGATTTTCTAGTATTCCCAATTTTCGTAAGTCGGTCTACATGAAAGTCTGAACAAATAAATGCATAAACCAAACAGGATGCAGCAGGATGGCCTTTTCACTTTAGGTTGCTTGTCCTAGACGGACCCAACCCCTGTGTTGAGTCCCCTAAGTCAAATGCACATGATGCAAATAAACGTTCCTACTAGGGATCCGGCATGAGGCTTTGTTATTCTAAGTTTGAAACCTGAGTTTATTGTTCTATACCTGGCTTACCCGAGTGGACAACTCGAGCCGAGGGGGCGCAGCGTACCGGGAATACAGAAGCTTCACCGGCTTAGCAACTTATCCGAACCTTGTTCTAAAATTGGAGTAGACTCTATACAGAAAAGAAGTCACACGAAGTTCACCCTTCTTCATGATTTAGAAGACTCAGAGAGGAGATGCCTTTCGGCACAGTTTATATACAGCTCACAAAATATCAAAGCGGTAATAGCAACACTTAGCACATTAGGCCCAAACATATAACAAAAATCAGATAATATACAAGCCAAATACAACACAAATTACAAGCTCAAATTCTTGAACCCTGAACCAATGGTTCTGGGTTATAAATCCCCAGCGGAGTCGCCAGAACTGTCACACCTCCTTTTTACGGTACTGCACCCCGCGAAGGGTGTAGTAAAGGGAGTTTTTCCAATTAAAGGACAATCGAAACAGGATTCGTTTATTAAGAGANTCAAATTTTAAGGTTTAATCGCTTTTAATTA
Source organism: Nicotiana glauca (assembly GCA_026770625.1). Lineage (NCBI taxonomy): Eukaryota > Viridiplantae > Streptophyta > Magnoliopsida > Solanales > Solanaceae > Nicotiana > Nicotiana glauca. The sequence goes on from MU689847.1 coordinate 15,802, forward strand.
TTTTTAAGGAATTGAACGTCATTTAAAATATATTTTTGGATCACATCACATAAAATGCACCCGGATCCTCGACACATTTTATTTAACGTTTTGGGATTTGGATTTGGGTCGCATGAAATGCACACCCGAATTTAGGAAGGTAAAATTATTAAAGAGGCGCCTAAAGAGACTAACACCTTATTATTTTGGAGAAGGCCGTGAAATTCTCTAAACAGCCCATCCCGAAAACTAAGTATTTTAATATATATATTTGTGAGGGCCCCGCAGCTTGTGCGTTTTATTTGGGGAGGCTCATCTCGTTTATTTTAAAAGGATAATCCTAAAGTGACTATATTTTTCTATTTTTATTCGTCTCTAAAAATGAAAGAAGAAAAAGTCCTAATTGATTTACATGCTTGACAAGTTCGGGCCTTCTTATTAGTTATCAGATTACAATAGATGCTAACGGAAAATTGCACTCGAACTCGTAAAAATAGAAAATTATTTCGTGCCGTATTCTATAAGCGAACTACTAAAGCTGAAATTATAATATGCATACGAGATTAACAAAATGTTAAAAAAAACTAACTAACTAACCATTCTCCAAGTTGATTTAAACTAACATTTTTAGATGATTGAGACTAATGGAATTAACTACTAGAAGATGTTATTCTGGATTCAAACACTGGCCTATATACTGCCTAATGGAATTAGATTCTTGGTAGAATTAGCTAAATAATTAAGGCTACATTGCACTAGGAAGAATGACGAATCACTAATCCATTAGAGTACACAGTCCTAAAATCTGTCTTAAATACAAACACTAATTAAAGATGAAGTCTAAGTAACCAATCCATTAACTATTTGTTCATCATACAAATTACACAACTAAAATCTGTAATTGACAACTACAAATTGTGGTTTAAAAACCAAATAGTTCCAGTTAAGTACAAAACTACACCATGCATTCTTATTGAG
>MU689849.1:3822-98839 GCA_026770625.1 Nicotiana glauca
CTATAGAATCACCCACGGGCGTGGATACATATACAGGAATACCCAAGGCATCACTAGGCATAGCCATGTAGGGAGCAAAATAGGACGACGCATACGAATACGTAGACCAAGGGTAAATTAGTACTGAAGTATCTCTAATACAAATCAGAATTGTACTTATAATGTCTGCACCTGAAGACTCAGCCTCTGGCCTAGCTGATGGCTGGCCCCTACCTCTGGCGACCTGAACTCCACCTTTAAGACCTCTACCTCCACCTCTAACACCTCTGCCACTGCCCCTAGCTGGCTGGGCAGGCTGTAGAACCCCCGATGCCTGAATCATAACACTAGAACTCTTATGCTAGAAGCTGCCATAAACTCGAGGGCAATATCTGACAATGTGCCTCGGATCACCACAAGCATGGCAAGACCTCGTCTGCTGTGGCTGAGCACCCCTCAACCTCGGGCAATGTCTCCTGATGTGACCAAATTCTCCACACTCATAACACCTACACAAACACTGCAACTGAGGAAACTGCCGCTGGCCCTGTCAACCTGAATAATCACCTGAAGTACCATGAGTGACATGAGAAGCTGACTGAAAGGGCCTGGAAGGATGGCCTCTATCATAAGAACCCCTACCTCCATACGAGGGACCGCGGAATCTGTCTGCATGACGGGGCCTCTTATCCGATCTATGACCGCATCCCTGTGGCAGTACCATATCAACTCTACGGCCCACATCGACCGCCTCCTGAATAATGATCTCACTCCCGGCTTGAGCCACTGCACCCTGCTGACCTGCCACCGCTGGCTGAACCACTGGAAACAAACCCGCTCGAATGACGCTCTCCATAAAGCCCACCAATCTGACCAAAACGTCCTGAAGAACTGGGGTGGCTATGAAACCATCTGGGACCTGAGCTGGGCCCACTGGAACTGCTGGTGCTGGAATCTCCTTATCGTAGTCAACATGAGGCTCCACCTCTGGGACTGCTACTCGGGGCTGAGCTCTGCCCCAGCCTCGGCCTTTGGCACGGCCTCACCCTCGCCCTCTGCCCCTGATAGGAGCTGCTGCTGGGGGCTCGGGCTGCTGCACGGTAAAAGAGGAAGCATGTGTTCTCGCCATGTGCGAAAGAACAGAGTAGAAGGACAATCCGTATTTGAGAAACAGATTCGCACGACAAGAAAGAACAAAAGTGAAACATTTCCTAACTCTGTAGCCTCTGGGGGATAAATGCAGACGTCTCCGTACCGATCCCTCAGACTCTACCGAGCTCTTCCGTGAGTAGCAAGACCTATGCAACCTAGCTCCGATACCAACTTGTCACGACCCGGATTTAACCCACCATCGGGCGTTGTGATGGCGCCTACTAATGTAGCTAGGCCAGCCAAAAACATTACACATTCTCTATCCACCCTCAACAATATAATATTCTAACAATAATTAAATAAGTGTGGAAGACTTTAGTTTTAACAAAACGGTATAAAAAATGCGGAAGTTTCAAAATACACCTCTACCCAGTATCTAGTGTCACTACTCACGAACTGCTACGAATTTACTAAACACAACCGTTCGAAAGAAATATAAACCTGTTTGTCTCGAATACATGAGATAACAGACTGAATAAAAGGATAGAGGAGACCTCGGGTCCTGCGGATGCCTGCAAGGCTACCTTGGTGTCTCGCCGTGCCTGGCCTAACCCCGGCGAAGTAGTGACGAGGCTAGACAGGACCTACCACAATTAACCTGTGCAAATATAATATACAAGTGTGAGAAAAACAGTAATAAAATAATACAAAGTAAAGCTGGGAGGGGACATGCTATCGGGGAGTACTAAATGAAAATGGAACATTAAAAACAACAACAGATCTACTCCGGGTTTCATGATGCATATGTTTACAGTGGATGGCGCGCCACACATTCCCATGATGTATAACATAAGTGGACTACGCGCCACACGATCCCATAATGTATAACATAAGTGGATGGCGCGCCACATGATCCCATAATGTATAACATAAGTGGATGGCACGCCACACGATCCCGTAATGTAGTATATAAGTGGACGGCGCGCCACACGATCCCTTCCATATATTACGTGGTAGGCGTACCACTCGCTCCCGCTTCTCCATGCACAATGTCACCGGCATCTCAGGCCAATAATAATAATCAATATAAGTTGTGGTCGCCGTGCCACACGATCCCATAATATAATTCATAAGTGGTCGGCGTGCCACACGATCCCATAATATAATTCATAAGTGGTCGGCGTGCCACAAGATCCCATAATATAATTCATAAGTGGTCGGCATTCCACACGATCCCATAATATAATGAATAACACTGATAATCTCTCCAAAGGAGGTCCCATTAGGGAAAAACATCAACATAACAGTTAAACCCGGCAAGGGTACAGCTAACAGCCCAACTATCCCGGCAAGGGAGAATTCAATTGTAACAGTCTACTCATCCCGGCAAGGGAATCATTGCTTCACAAACTCTTTTAGTTCATTTCCTTCTTATCCAACACTTTACATGGAATATATCAATTTAACAAGACAGTGGTGTCATATCTTTCGAATTAAAAGCATTTACGACTCACGGTCATGCTAGAAACCAGTGTATAGATACTCGTCACCATGCCTATACACCGTACTTGATCATTTAGGAAATAGCAATCAAAACACTCTAATCCTATTCCCTCAAGCCAAAGTTAGATCATACACTTACCTCGAAGGTTTACGGCCAACTCAATCCTTAAGAAATGCCTTTCCATTCGAATTTAGCTCCAATTCAATCGTATCTATACACAATTGATTTAATATCATCATTATTACTCAACAATCCAACCCAAATGCCTAAATAAAATCTTTCCAACATTCTGCCGAATATTTGCAAAACTGACCCCGGGCCCGCTTAGTCAAAACCCGAGGTTCGAACCAAATTAAATTCACCTATACCCCCACGAGTTCAAATATATAATTTGTTTTAAGATTCGACCCCAAAGTGAGGTTGAATCACCCAAAATCCCCAAAGCCCTAACTCTACCCAAAACCCTTAGTTGCTACTTTGATTTCATGATTTAGGGCTAGGAAACTAGTAATTAGATGAAGAAATTAGGAGATAATGAAGTTAGGAACACTTACCCAAAGAGCTATGAAGAAGGAGGAGCTTGAAAATCGCCTATGGGGTTTTGGAGAAGAGAGTCCGTGTGAAAAATGGCTAAGTCCCACTACTGGTTCTGTTTTTAAGCTTTTAAAATCACTGGGCATTTTTGGTCTATGCGATGGGAAGCTGATGCGATCACATAGAGGAGTGGGAACTTGGCTTCTGCGATCGCAGAACAAGTCGTGCGTTCGCATAGAAGAAAGGAAGCCAGGAATTTTGGGTGACGTTTAAAGCTGTGCGATCGCGTAAAGTTGAATGCGATCGCATTGAAGAGACTGGTCAAACTATGCGATCGCGGGACAACTTGTGCGATCACATAGAAGAAATTTGGAAGGCCTGAAGAAGACCTTATGCGATCGCAGGAATAGAAGTGCGATCGCAGAGAGCAACTCTCTGAACACCAGAAGCAGAAATTCTGCAACAACTCTAAGTATAAAAACATCCCGAACCACCCCCGAAATCACTCCCGAGCCCTCGAGGCTCCCAATCAAACACACACACTAACTCAATAACATCCTACGAACTTGCTCAAGCGATAAAATCGCTAAAATAACATCAAAATCAATTAATTGAGCCTTAAAACCCAAGAAATCTTTCAAAATTTCATAACTTCCAAATTTTTCCAATTTAAGGCCAAAACACGTCAAACGACGTCCGATTTCAACCAAACTTTACAGGAAGCACTTAACCAATATTTAAGACCTATACCGAGCGTCGGAACCAAAATACGAGCCCGATACCTATATTTTCTAGCTCATTTTTATTTCTATTTTTCCTTAATAATTTCAGAAAATAATTTAACAGAAAAATTCTTTTACCGGGGTTCTGGACCTCGAATTTTGACTCCGGGCACATGCCCAAGTCCCGTATTTTTCTACGGACCTTCCGGGACCGTCAAATCACGGGTCCAGGTCCGTTTACCCAAAATATTGACCAAAGTCAACTATATCAATGTTAATATCATAATTCTTCAAATTTTTCACAGAATTCACATATTTTAACATAAAAACTTTCCGGCTTCGTGCCCGGACTACGCATGCAAATCAAGGCAACAAAAAATGAGGTTTTCAAGGCCTCGGAAGTGCGGAAAAAGGGAGAAATACGGTGATGACCCTTTGGGTCATCACAAGAAGTTTCAGTATGTCTTGAAGAATTCCATCATTCTTCTCCTTTTCCCTTCCAAGTTCAGCCTTGCTATCTCAACATCCTTTGACTCACTTTCTTGTAATAGAGCTCTGACCTTGCTATTGATAGGTGTCCTTTTAGATGAACCACGTTCATTAAGAATGACATTGACTTCATAATCTCAAGCAAGCATAGTATTAACCCCAAAATGATCCTTTCTTGTACTAACCTCCCACTTCTTTATTGGTACCTTGAAATATGCAAGAATAGTTGTGAGAATGAAACCATAGGGAATGGCATGAGTTTTGGTGCCATTGATAACTCTATCAGTAGGTCCGCGAGGGTTTCCTATTTAGATGGAACAAGTTCATCTATTTTTTTTCCAAGTTGAACCAACCCCTCAGTAGCTTCGCCACACCCACTTCCCCCTATTTTTTCTCACACTCTCTTCTATTTCAGTAAATTCCTCTCCCTAAACAACCATTGCACTAGTTTCTTTTGTTATACCAACAGGAGTGGGTGAAGAATCAACCACTCTTGTACCCTTTCCCCTCACAGTACTCCTAGCACACTTGCTCTCTTTTTCATTTCACTTTTTATTTTTACCACCAACTTCTCCATATTGTTTAGTCTCAACCCCTGCTTTAGATCCTACCAGTACAAATCCATTCTCTAAATTTGCAGCAACTTCAAAAATTGTCTCAGGGGTTAATTTAGAATTAGAAGATACCTGTTCAATTTCGGAATACCTACTTTCTTCCCCCTTCGTAGTAGACTTAAATGAATCTTTAGATTTCTCAGATTATTCTTCCCTATCTGCTTTCAATAGCTTGTTTATTTTCTTGATTTGCTCTTCTTCAGCGACAATCTTACGAGCCATCATCTTTACTCTACTTTTCTTAGAGATTGGTGTTCTAGAAGGTGTAGAAGTGGTTTCCTGTGATGGTGATGAAGGATTTTTAGAGGTGTTCGATATATCTGGGCTAGGGTATGGAAGAGGTGAGAATTAGATTGTGTTTGAAAGATAAAAGAAGAATGAGAGTTTTTGACGGCTTGAGAGAGATGAAGTAAGAAATACACCAAAGATGATCAATATATAGAGAAATAATTGTTGGGGTAACTACAACTTTTCAGACTCTTCCAAGTTTAATTAAACTGAAATTCAATTTTGAAGAGACGTTGGAGTGTATCCCTAGAATCTAGATACTTCTATTTGGTTGGGACTCTTTTAAATGGGACTGGTTCACTTGTAACAGATAAGTCCAAAAGGAGTTTGGCATTTGGTAGGACTTTCTGCTCATGGTCTAAATATAGTTATTTCAAATTATGCAGAGTGTAAAAAACATACCGTGTTATCTTGATGAACCAGGTTCTTCACTGATAATTCTCTTGTGTAAGTTTAAATTTGCCAAAATAGAGAAAATATCATTAGATATTAATGAGTCAATTTAACACATGGCAGAAGAGTATACTATGGAAAGTATGAGATTGAGTAAGATTTAATCTAATTATACACAATTTACAGACTTTCTAACCAATTTTTTTTTCATTTTTTTTGTTTTACCTTGAACTGGTCCTTTTAGCTGATCTTAATCATCCCTAATTCCAAGATGTTCTTCTCAAAGTGATCTCTATTTAAGGCTTTTGTGAAGATGTTAGCAATTTGCTTGTTAGTAGCACAAAACTCCATAGTGAGCAAGCTTTTCTCATAGTTGTCCCTTAAAAATTGTGCCTAACATCTATGTGTTTAGTTCTGTTATGATAAATCAGGCTCTTTGTCATACTAATAGCACTAGTGTTATCATAAAGAAATAGGGATGCAACCAACTTCAATACCAAAATCCATTAACTGCTTTTTGATCCACAACAATTGAGCACAATCACGAAGCAGCAACAACATACTCAACTTCAACAGTACATAAGGCCACTAAATTTTGCCTTTTAGTAGCCCATGAAACAAGACATGAACCAAGGAAGTGTGCCATACCTGGGTTGCTCTTCCTATCCACAAGGAAACGTGCATAATCAGCATCAGCATATCCTACAAGGAAAAGGTTAGTGGTGCTTTCAAGTATCTCAATATTCTCTTGACAATAGTTAAGTGGGACTTCTTTGGATTTGATTGAAATCGAGCACAAAGACCTATGCTAAAAACAATGTCAGGTCTGCTAGCAGTAAGATACAAACGAGAACCAACCATTCCCCTATACAACTTCTGATCAACAGATGAACCAGGTTCATCTATATCCAATTTCGTGGATGTTGCAATAGGAGTGTCTATTTCTTTAGATGTTCCTTCTTAGTTTTGTTACTAAGCAATAGGTTCATGGACAGGTTCCCTCGGGGTTTGTGGATCTGTTCCTCTCTAGTCAGTTCCCCCTGTCATGTTGCCCTAGGTAGAAGAAACCTGTTCCATCACATGTTCCTTCCTGTGATGCTTCTTCAGGCTGAACAATGGTTTCATCATTTTAATTTCTTATCAGCCCAATCTTTTCATTATCTTGTTCCTGCTTCTTAGAAAGAATGTTAGTTTTCAATAACATATACATTTTTTTACATATATAGTTCTTTTACTGTATATCTTATAAGCTTTACTATGTGAAGAATATCCCAAGAATACTCCCTCATCACTTCTGGGATCATACTTACCTAGGGAGTCTTTGCCATTATTGTGCACAAAACACTTGCATCTAAATGCACTAAGATGGGATATATTTAGCTTTCTCCCTTTAAGTGACTCATAGGGAATCTTCTTAACAAGAGGTCTATTCATGAAACTATTTATGATGTAGCATGAAAAAATTCAGCAAACTTAGCATTTTCAAATTTAGTTCCATGATCAGACTAATTGATGCAAGTTGATTACCTAGTTGTTTCTGCATTTTTCTAACAAAAGAAGTAAACATGTCAAATGCTTCATCTTTAGATATTAAAAACAATGTCCAAGTAAACATAAAGTAATCATCAATAAGAATTATCACATATCTTTTACCACCTCTGCTTAATATTCTCATTGGAACACAGAGATCCATATGGACCAGTTCCATCGTTTTGGTGGTACCTACCACTTTCTTGCATTGAAAAGAGGACCTTACCTGCTTTCCCCTTGCACAAGCCTCACAAACTTTATCTTCCTTGAACTTGATGTTAGGCATCCCTATCACCAGATCTTTGGAGACTAATTTGTTGAGTTGACTCAGACTTGCATGTCCAAGTCTCTTATGCCAAAAGAGGGTATCATTGTCCAACACACTTAAGCAAGTGAGTTCATTTTCCGAAAGTGTGGACAAATCTACAATGTATGTATTGTTTACTCTTTTTCCCTGCAAAACAATCTTGTCAATGGTAAGATTAATCACAAAATATTTAGTAGTGGTGAATGCTACCAAGTTACCTTTATCACATAATTGTGATACACTGATTAGATTGTACTTTAGGCCATCTATCAAGTAGACATTCTCAATAGAGTGAGAATCAGTCTTACCCACCTTTCTAACCCCAATGATCTCACCTTTCTCCCATTTCAAAATAAGACATTACCTCCTTTGAGGTCCTCAAGTAAAAGGAACTTGTTCTTGCTTCCTGTCATATGCTTTGAGCAGCCTATCCATGTACCATATTTGGCTGCTCCCTTTCACTTGGACCCATAAAAGGAAATCAGGGGTTAGTCTTAGGAACCCAAACTAGTTTGGGTCCCTTTTTATAGGCAAAATGGTGAATCAGATTCTTTTTGGCCCAACTTGGCAGCCTATTTTTCCCTTAAACAAATTCTTTATTCTTTTTACTAGCTTTTCTTTTGCAGTACATTCAGATTTATAGTGACCGGTTTTACCACAGTGTGTGCAAATTATGTTCTCAGGACGTGTGAGGTACTTAGTTTTGGGATCCCACTTAGGTGTAGGAGTCTCGCAGTCCCGCAGCCAAGTCCTCTCTTATTGCTACTATGGTGTTCATGTAGCCATAAAAGTGCATCGGAGGACCTATTCCATTTATAGGTTCTATCTAGCTCGTGCTTAACCTTGTTTAGATCCTCCTTAAGGACTCTTATCTGCTCATCCCTTTTGTACAACTCATCTTTCTTTTTTCCTACATTTTCTTCTAAAGTGAGTTGTGTGTGATCAGATTATTTTTTACCAGTTCCTAATTTCAATTTTAGATTTTCAGATTTAAGCCCTAAGACTATGGTGTCGAGTTCATGAACTTGGTTCTTTAACTCAGCATTTTTACTTTCACTTTCACTAGCCCTAAGTTCCAGATTTTTGCACTTAGCTTTCGAAATCACACACTCCTTAGACAGCTGTTTGTTTCATTATTTAAATCTTCAAATTCATCAATGAAATCCAGGAGTAACCCAGATAGCCTTTCTTTAGACAAAAATTTAATCTTGTCTTTGAGATAAATACTTACCTCATATTCCTCATCGGATTCTCCAATTGCCATAAGTGCTTGTTCATCTCCATCTTCATCCTCTGAGTCTTCATCTGAGCTTTCTCCCCAGGCAGCAACAATAGCCTTTGTTGATCCTTTGTTCTTCTTGGGTTGAACCTGCTCCTTGTTCCTGTTCCTTCGTTTAGCTCTTTCCTTCTTCCATTCAATTTCCCATTGAGGGCAATTTTTGATGTGGTGATCAGTCTTCCCACACTTGTAATAACCCTCATTGGTTTGTTTTTCAGGAAACCTTGGTTTTTTGTAGCTTCCACTTCTTGAAGGAACATTTCCTCTCATTAGGTACCTATTGAAATCCTTTGTGATCATGGTCATTTCATCCTCCTCTAGATCAGAACCTTCAGTGATTCTAAATGCCATGCTCCTTTCCTTCTTGGGTGCATCCATCTTTATGGTTTGCCTTCTAAATTCATAGATAGTCAGATTTCCAATTGGCTCATCCAACTTAACAGTGGCAATGTTATTTGATTACTGAATAGCTGTGATTTTGCTTTCCCAAGAGATTGGCAGTACCCTTGTCAAAATCTTGTCAACTTTGTCTTCTTCAAGAATAACCCTTCCAAGAGACTTAAGTTCATTTGTCAGTGTAGTGAACCTTGTATCTTAGATGGTTTCCCCTTCCTTCATGGTGAAATTCTCATATTGAGAATACAACAGTGTTCCTCTAGACCTCTTCACTTGAGGTGTTCCTTCATGAGCCACTTGCAAAGTGTTCCAGATTTCCTTAGCAGTGGTATAACTTTGAATTCTACTGTACTTGTCTGGACCAAGTCCACACACAAGCCATTTCTTGGCCTTTGCATTTCCCACTTCCTCGAGGCCTATCAGTGGATTTTCCTTCCCAGTTTCCAGGTGGTGCACTCATCTTGATCTATTCCTAAGGTGTTAGACTCTTCAAGGATAACCTTCTCTAATACCAATTGATGTTATAAATGTCAATACCACACAAGGGGGGGGGGTGATTTGTGTGGTACCCAATTTTTCGCTTAAAATATTTCTGGAATGACCTGGTTCTTCTATATGTTTCAACTAGTACTATTACGGAATAATAAATACAAAAGATAAAGAACACGAAGATTTTACGCGGAAAACACCTGGCTCAAAAGGTGAAAAAACCATGACATATTACTCAATAGGATTTTCCCAAACTTCCACTAAAATCACTGAGCCAAAACTACATTTACTAAACTCTTTGTAAACCTAAGGATTAACTCTAATCCCGTTGTAGCAACCAGCCTCTAACTGCTGCGACAACTTCAAGTTAACTCTAACTTGAATACTCAAAGTACCTATTACAATTGCTTCTAGATAAAGTTTAAAGGTACAATATAAAAACACCTACTACAATTGAACTAGAAATAAAGAAAGACACATAAAACTCTTTATGGAGCTGGTTCTTCAATATGGTTCATGTAGCTTCTGGTTTGCACACTTGAATCACGCACGAACTGCTTGCAAAAAGCCTTGCTATTTTGCTCCCAATTCACGTTTAAATTCTGCATTTTTGTGCAACCCTTTAATGTGAGAACATCCTGCAATTTATAGAGTTAGTAGATGAAGAAATAACTAGAGTTCTGATGCAACTCTTCCATGGTGGAAGAGTTCTAGTTGATTTCAACTTCTAACTCCTTCCCTATATTGAATTGTGTTTTCTTTGATTAAGGACTCCTTTTTCTTATCAATTATGCAAACCTTTTCGATTAGGAGATATTAAATACACCAAGTTAAGATTATCTCCTTCACGTGCAACCTACATTCTCAAATATGCCCGTTTTTGTGTACCTGAGTGATGGACCTAGTTCATCCTGAGTTCCTTTGTCAATCTTCAAAACTAACCTTTACTTGGGCCAAAAATTCCCCAGGCGGCGAATGGCCAAGGTGAGTTTGTTGTATTGAGCTTGTTTGGTGGCACATTTATCATGTCGGCTTGCACTTGACACTGAAAGCATTTGTGGACATACTGAATACAATCCGTCTCCATGGTCATCCAATAGTAACCTACCTTGAGTATTTTCTTGGCCAGAACGAAGCCATTCATGTGTGGACCACAGGTCCCAACATGCATATCCTCAAGTAGCTTAGAAGCTTCCTTTGTATCGACACACCTTAGTAAACCCAAATCCGGAGTTCTTCTGTACAAGTTTCCTCCGCTGTAGAAGAAGTGATTTGACAATCTCCAGAGTGTGCGTTTATAAATGTGATTTGCATGCTCCATGTATTCTCCTCTTGATAAGTATTCTTTGATGTCATGGAACCAGGGCTTTCCATCTACTTCTTCCTCGATATGAGCACAATATGATGACTGATTATGGATCCTCATCGGGATGGAATCAATATAGTTCTTATCTGGATATTGTATCATGGATGACAAAGTGGCTAATGCGTCGACAAACTCATTCTAAATTTTGGGCACCTGTCGGAATTCTATCTTTGTGAACCTCTTTTTCAATTCCTGCACATGGTATGGATATGGCAATATCTTGGAATTATTGGTTGCCCACTCTCCTTGTACCTAGTGCACAAGCAAATCTGAGTCACTGATCACCAGCAGTTCCTGAATGTTCATGTCGACTGCCATGTTGAGCCCTAGCACGCAGGCTTTGTACTCTACCATGTTCTTGGTGCAGGGAAATCTGATTTTAGCAGATACGAGATAATGCTAAACCATTTATAACACCAAAACTACCCCAATGCCTACTCCTCTGAAATTTGTGGCTCCATCAAAGAACATCGTTCAACCGTCATATGCTTCAGTAATGTCTTCTCCCACGAATGATACTTCTTTATCAGGAAAATATGTTTTCAAGGGTTTGTATTCTCCTACCACCGGATTTTTAGTGTGGTGATCTGCTAATGCTTGCCCCTTGACTGCCTTTTGAGTTACATACACGATGTCAAACTCACTCAGTAGTAGCTGCCATATAGCCAACTTCCCAGTAGGCATGGTATTCTGAAATATGTACTTTAGGGGATCCATCCTGGATATGAGGTATATAGTGTAGGCACAGAAATAATACCTCAGTTTTTGGGATGTCCAGGTCGAAGCACAGCAAGTGCGTTCAAGTAGAGAATACCATGCTTCATAAGGTGTTAATTTCTTACACAAGTAATATATGGCTTGCTCCTTTCTTCCTGTCTCATCATGTTGTCCTAAAACACATCTGAAGGCTCCATCTAACACAGATAGATAAAGTAGCAAAGGTCGTCCTGGTTAAGGTGGGACCAGAACTGGTGGTGTGGACAGGTATTCCTTGATCTTGTCAAAAGCTTTCTGACAATCCTCGGTCCAACTTGTCTCGGCATCCTTTCTCAGCATCTTGAAGATGGGTTCACATATTACTGTAGACTGTACTATGAATCGACTAATGTAGTTGAGCCATCCCAGGAAGCTCATCACTTCCTTTTTACTTTTATGTGGTGGTAACTCCTAAATAGCTTTGACTTTAGTCGAATCTAGCTCAATCCCTCAGCGACTGACAATGAATCCCAATAACTTTTCTATGGGAACATCGAATGCACACTTTGCGGGGTTCAACTTCAAATTGTACCTCCCGAGCCTGTCGAAGAACTTCCTCAAGTATGCTATGTGATCTGCGGCCCTTTGGATTTGATAATGACATCATCCACATACACCTATATTTCCTTGTGTATCATATCATGGAAGATGGTTGTCATGACTTTCATGTAAGTGGCCCCAATGTTCTTCAGACTGAATGGCATCATATTGGAACAATATACACCTCATGGTGTAATGAAAACTGTCTTCTCTGCATCTTCTTCATCTATCCAGATCTGGTGATAACGTGTGAAGCAATCTACAAAGGATTAGAGTTCATGTTTGGAGAAGTTATCGATCGGGATGTGTATATTTGGCAGTGGAAATCATCCTTGGGACTTTCTCTATTTAAATCCTGATAATCAACGCATACCCTGACCTTTCTATCTTTCTTCGAAACTGGCACAATGTTAGCTAACCATGTTGGGTACCCAACCACCCTAATAACCTTAGATTTTATCTTCTTGGTAACTTCCTCCTTGATTTTCAAACTCATGTCTGGTTAGAATTTTCTGAGTTTCTGCTTGACTGGAGGACATATGGGATTGGTAGGTAAGTTATGAGCTACTATAGATGTGCTCAAGCTGGTCATATCGTCATACGAAAATGCGAAGATATCCTCATATTCCTTTAGAAAATTGATGTATTCTTCCTTCTCTATTGGCGACAAGTGAATGCTCATGCAGTTCTCTTTGACGGTCTCAGCATCTCCCGAATTTACTACTTTTGTTTCGTCCAAGTTGGATTTTGGCTTGTTCTCAAAATTCTCAACTCTCTGATAGTTTCCTCGGGTATCTCATCTTGTTCCTCTGAGTCACTGTTCTCATGTTGCGTTGCCTTATTACAGGTCAGAATCACTGGTTCATTAGGAAAAGTAATAATAACACTGTAGAAGGGAAAAGTATAAAAATAATAATGAATAATGATAAAAGGACAAATGCATTTGATTAAAATTGAGAAAAGTTTTCAAACAAATCTTGGCTCGGTGGATCGAGCATTTATTTTGAAATAAAGAAATCTTAATACAAAATTGCTGGAATTTTAAAATGCCTAGAACGGCTATAAATTCTGCCAAGCTACCCAGGGACTCGGCGGGCTCCAGATGGTGTGGCGGTCCAGTTCTAAGAACATCTCCCTTCGCCACAGTCTGAATAGTGAGGCCTTCTTCCTCCTCCTCCTCCTCCTCCTCAATTATGGCACAATAATCCATGTCCTCGTTTTCCTAGAACAGATCCTTCAGCCCAACTAGTGCTTCTTCTTCTACAGTTCCACATACTGTGTCAACCAAGTGGAAAGCTTGTTCCAAGCGTGGTACTGGTTGCTCAAGAGGGTAATACGATCCATACCATGGAGGCGACCAATCATTATACTCTTTCCATGTATACAGGTATCCGAGCCCAAAGGTGGTACCATGATTTTTTAGTCGTATTGGCTTGGTGAGACCCTGGAGGTTCTTTCCCAACCCTTTGCCGGGTTCATATCCAGACCATGCTAGTATGCTTTCTATTTTTTTACTCCATCACTTATCCTTCTCGACGACATTTACATGTTCAATGTGATGATAGGTTTCCCCTCCTAGCCTCCTTCTATGTCCAACGACCGGAATGGTTTGACTAGTTTAGATGGGGCTACTCCCATATCCATGAATGATTACCTCCTGACAGTTCTATTCAAATTTTACGACTTGATGTAGTGTGGAGGGAATGGCTCCAGCAGTATAGATCTATGGGCGGCCCAACAAAAGATTATGTGAGGCTGGTATGTCAAGCATTTAGAATTAAACGTCGAACCAAGTGGGCCCCATATGCAAGCAAAGATTGATTTCCCTAATCGTAGCCTTCTAGGACCCATCGAAATTCTTCAGATTCATACTTCCAGTCCATATTTAATGAAACCTTTGTCCAACCTTTTTAGGGTGTCCAACAGACAAATATTTAGACTCGAACCTCCATCAACCAGGACCCTGGCAATGAACTAGTCTTCATATTGTACCATAATATGCAATGCTCGATTGTGATTTAAAACTTTGGGTGGTAGCTCATCTTTATGGAAGATAATCTTATGGATCTCCAGCACCTAACCGACCATGTTGGTCATTTCTCCGCTAGTGATATTATTAGATACATAAGCCTCGCTTAGTACTTTCATTAAGGCATTCTTGTGTGCCTCTAAAATTCTGTAGTAGTGATAGGATAGATATCTGAGCAGGGACTTTGTTCAGATGGTCAATGACAAAATATTCTGTTGCTTGTACTTTCCTTCACGGGTCATCTGTCCGGTCTCAATGATAGGCTGTCTAGCAGTGGCATCCTTACTTCAACCTCCCAAGTGTTCAGGTGTATAGACCCTTTCAGTTTTTTTCATTCCTTGTACGACATGAAATTCCTCCATCTTATTCTTCCCTTTTCACCGAGCCTCAGCAACATAATCCTACAATATTGCTTTTGAGTTGAATGGGGGTGTAGTTGACACTGTCACGGTAAAAGGTGTGACCCCTTCTACTTCAAATGGAGTGAAGGGGGTTACAGACGGAGCTACTTATACATCAAATGGAACCGATACAGTTACCTCAACATTAATAGGTGCCTGAGTCTGAACCACGATAGGAGTAAGTGTGACTGCAACCTTGAAGTCATCGCCTTCTCGAATGAGCCCGATTGACCCCTCAGGGTCCCATTCTTCATTTGTTTCTATAACATATATACCATCACCTCTATGATCAGGGAGGGGATTGTTGCAGAAATTACGTGCGGCTTCATTCACTTGTATGACCTTGTTGTCAATGAGTATCTAGATCTTATCCTTCAATGTTCGGCACTCATCAGTGGTGTGCCATTTCATACCATAGCGGTATGCAAAGGTTTTGTTCGGATTAACCCATTGGGATGGATTTTCTAGTGCCACAGTGGGAATAGAAGTGACGTAACCTGTGGCCTTTAACCTTTCATATAATTGGTCGATGGGCTCAGCAATAGCGGTTTATTGTCTGGGCAATTTGCGATTGAAGTTGGGTCTCGGTCTTGGATAATTTTGGTGAGTTGGTGGTGATTGGAAATAGGATGGTTGGGAATTATAGGTGTGATGGATATTTGCTGGTTGAGAATATCTGGGAGATGAAGGTTGATATATAGGTGGTAATGCTTGGTATGTAGGTGGTGATTCTTGGTATGTAGGTGGAGGTGTCTGGTAAGTGAGTGGAGTTTTTGGGCCCTGGGCTTCCATTACTGCCCAATATCTCTTCTTCGATATGTCGCTTGATTAGAGTTCCTTATTCGTGTCTTGTAGTGCCTCAAAATTCTTTACCATCCCGCTCCTGATTCCTTTCTCGATCCTTTACCCGAGCTTGATGATATCAGAGAATTTGTGATTTTCGATAACCATCAACCTCTCGTAATATTGCCGATCTTGTTTCCTGACAAAGAATTTATTCATCTATTCTTCATCCAAATCGGGCCTGACCTTGGCGTCTTCCGACCTCCAACGAGTAGAATATTCGCAAAAAGTCTCAGTAGGTTTCTTCTTGAGATTCTGAATGTAGAAGACATTTGGTGCATTCTCTGTGTTGAACCTGAACCGGTCCATGAAATCTGATGCCATGCTTACCCAATTGGACCATTTCATGGGATTCTGGCTGATATACCAAGACAACGCGCCCCTAGTAAGGCTCCTCATAAAGAGCTTTATCCGAATATTTTCATCTTTTCCAACCCCGACAAGCTTGTCACTGTAGGTCCTTAGGTAAACCCTGGGATTACCTATACCATCGAACACTTCAAACTTGGGAGGTTTGTACCCCTTTGGAAATTCCACATCGGATTGTATGCATAGATTTTCATTATTCAAACTATCTATTCATCTATTGCCTTCAACACCTTGGAATCGGCTTGTTAACTTCTTGAGTTCTTCGGCCATGTTCTTAATGATCAAGTCTTTTTCGGAGGGTTCCAGTGCACAGGAGATTAGTTGGGTAGAATGTGGTATAGTTTCCACGTATATGGGGTTGCTCTAATAGGTGCCAGGGACTTGGGTATAGTTATGGTCATTGGTGGAGTTTTGTGGATCGGGAATGAGTGGTGATGTATTTTGGGGAGTGTGGTAAGTGGTGGTTTGAATTGGTTGATGATGATGTTCTGGTAGAGTTGGTATTGGCAATGGATTTATATTTTGGTGTGGAGTTGCGTATTGATTTGGTGCGGTAGGATTTTATGGCTGTGGGTTTTGTGTGTTTTGAGGAGGTGTTGGGTTCTTTGTGTTTTGTTAGTGGATATCAGGGACATTGAGGGTGAGTGACAAATTTCCCAAATTGCGGACCTGCTCGAGTTCTCCTTGTAATTCTAGTATCTTTTGTTCGAGTCCCAGAACTAGGTCATTCAGGGCCGGAGTACTGCGGCCATCGGAAATCTCTACGTTCTCAATGTTTTCCTTTCAAATTCCACTTAAGTTGTCTATCTTTGGTTTTCCTTTGCATTTTGTGTTGCTTGGAGGAGGAGGAGGTGGAGGGCCTCTAGATCTGGTATGATATGGTGATGAGGCCAGTATGAATGAACCAACCTAAGGGATGAGAATAATAATAAAAATAAACAAAAATAAAAGGTAACAAGTTACCGAAGATTCTGAAATGTTTGCAGTATTTAAACACATATTGCGAAATAGAAACTTGTGTCCTCATTTGAGAGCCTCGTTATGCCCGAGGTAGGCCTAGCAACAAATAAATTTGGAGAACTTCAAATGCTAATAAATGCTTCATTTCATAATATAAAAGTAGACGAATCCAAAATGACACTAACATAATAATAATAATAAAACAAGTCGCTACTGGCACTTGGCCTTATTAAATTTTAGGAAAAGCAAGTAAATCTAATCTATTTGGTCCTAGAAGGACCGTCGCGCCCCTTATTTCTTGCGAAATCGGGTTTATGACATTTGGGTATAGGATAATTCGTTCCTTTTGGGAATTGGGTTTTGCATTTTTGAAGAGTCGCCACCTAATGATTTGAGGTGCATTAGGACACCAATGGGGTTCAATTCTAAGTTCCATTTGAATAACTAGAGATAGAGTAAGGGTTGGAAGTTATCCCAAAGGGAAGGTGTTAGGCACCCCTCAGGATCCACTGGTGTGGTTCATGGCCAGACAGTTATTGTGAATTTAGAAAATAGACAAGTATGGGCTCAAATAGTAGGGGATTTAAATTTAAACACATAAAAGAATGAACAACTAAAAGAAGAGTTTTAAAAGGAATTTTCAAATAAAGGAAAATGGGGGGAGGTCCTAGGTTTATATTTAATATGGATCACGTCAATAAAATACCCGGTAATCACTCCTCAAAAGAGGGGTTACACGTGGCATTAGCGCACCGGTCTTCATATCCATATCTACCCTTCCCACCCCATTAAGGTATTAAAGTGCGGATTGGTCTCAATCACTATTGCATGTTATTGCCCGTCCCATTCCTATCAGTCTGGAGGAGCTTAGGACTACTATTCCTAAAGGGAAGGGATATTAGGCTTATTGGTTTCAAAGAATTAAAATCTAAGGCGACATACAAAACACATACTGCATGTTGGGGAAACATATAAATAGATAAAGGCTCATATATACCTCCTTGAATAAAACCACATAACTAGCATGACTTGCACATACTTTTTAGGTCTGATTTAAAAATACTAAAGACGAGGGGAGCTTGATTATTGAAGCAGATTTGTTCATTACATAACTCAGATAAAAAGTCAGAATTAGGCATGCCTGCTGGTTGTAGCAATTAACCAAAGCGGATTCAATTTTACAGTTATTACTCTAAGGTTTGCCTAAGTGTTTAGACGGGGTCCTATAGGCATGATATCTATTTTAATTCAGAAGGTGGTGAAACCGTGATAACTCAAAACGAATTATTTGAAATCCTATAGGCATGCTTGCTAAATCTCGTAAGGAATTAGACTATTGAAAAAAAAAGGTTCAGAATGGACAAATTGCAGATGACAGTATCCACTATTACTGGTTTTTACTCCTATGAACATGATATCTAGGATTACTAATTTTAGACTCTTATAGACATAATTGCTGATCTTAAACCTTTGTATACGTAGTATCTAAAAGAATAATGTCAAACCCTATAGGCATAATATCTAGTAGACAATGGAAACAGGCAAGTTCTTTACTTGGGAATTCCTACAAGCATGATTTCTATACATTATACGGATTTTAACATGGTACTGGGTTATAACCAATTGGGCCTTAAAACATGGTATCTAAACGGTGACAAACGTTCAGATTTTTAGATAATTCCTATAGGCAGGTTATCTAGATGTGAAACTGAACGAGCAGGATTTAAAGTAAGTCCTATGGGCATGTTTTCTACCCTTGAGCATGCATAATTACCCAACCGATTTTTACTAGCCATCCCCAAATGTTCATTACGAATTATTACAAACCAGGAATACTGAATTACATCAGAAAAGTACAAAGAGAAGTTACAACCGGAGAAAGCCCGATTCTTGAATTCCTTTCTGAGCTATGGAATGAACCACCTCAAAATGCCATTGATCCAAAGCTTTTCTCAAAATTTAATGTGTCAGAGTTCCCTAAGGGCCTCAATAAGACCCCGAGTAGTGCTCACACCCAAGTTACATAACCAGAATAGAGATGAGTGCAGTGTAGAAATGCCAGCCCTCATGTGTCCAAGTTCAAAGGGAGATCATGGGTCCCAAGGCAAGGCTCACATGAGGGGGGGCAGAACATAAGTCTAATAAGAGAGTGAAAGTGAAGAAACAGAATTTTAAGAGCTGAGGGAATAAAGAAGAGGGAAAGGGTGATATGAGACAACCATTAATATTTTAGGGAGTAACCAACTTCACACAAATGGGGCAGGGGATTGGGAATCCATTACAAGGAGCCTATACACTTAGGCATGGGTTAACTTTGGGCATGCACAACAATAAGAAATGCTGACATGCCTGTGAATCAACCAGAACACACAACATATAAGAGAAACATGGAAGTTATGATCCTAGGAGGATCAAGTTTGGGTCATGCGCAACAATTTCCAATGCTTTCATGCCCCAAACCAACTACAAGTATTAAACATGTTGGGGTAGGGATTTAGGAATCATAGGTCATAATACATTGATCAAGAACAGGAGAAGGAAAATTACAGTATGATAAATAATGGTACTGGGTTAAATAAATACAGTAGCCAGGCAAGAATGCAAGAAACAGTAAATAAGCATGTTGTTGTTGGTGCAGAAAAACTTAATTAGAACAAAGTAGTAAGAAATGCAAATGCAGAAAATAAGCAAGTTTCCTCACAGCCTAGCCTTGGCTTTCAGCCGGCTAGGTAAGTCAGCAATATAGTAGTAACAGAGAAGAGAGAGAGTTTTAGTGTAGTGTGTTTTTCAACTCAAGTGTTATGCCTTGTGTTCGTGTTTTTGAAAAAGAAGAAGTACATGGTATTTATAGTTTTTTGAAAACGAGTAAGAAAGAGGTAATAAGCTACAAACATGGAAACAATCATTATTTATAATAAATTATACAAGTGATTGCCTTTAATTAAGGGATTACTTGCTTAATGGGCATTGGCAGATTAAAAATAAGGAAAGAAATCAATTTCTAAGAAAGCTGACAGTTGCCATAAAAGAAGTACTAAAACATTAAGTAAGCAATCGAGTCTAGGTACAGAAATACACTAATTTTAGAAAGAATTCAGCAAGGCAAAACAGAAAAAAAAAAATCAATTAACCTTAACAGGCGAGTGAAATCAGAATTTCACAAAGGAAAAGTTTAAAATCAGTCACAAGTTGAAGGTCAAACAAAGAAGGAAACTTAGCATATAAATAGGGTGTATAAACACTATACATGCGAGGCCAAGCCTGTTGGCAGAAGGAAATAACATACAATAGTAGCACAAAATTCAGTAGATAGCAACATTCAAAGCATGATAGTCCAGTAGGTCAAGTAGTGAAGAAAACATAGAATATCAAAGGCATGTGAAGATCTTCGGGTAGTAGGTGAAGAAAACCCCCTTTAAAAATTAGGGTTTCGAGCATAATCGAATTTTAAAGATGATAGAAAACCAGAGTCAGAAGAATCACACAAAGGAATAAGAGATTTTGAAATAAAGAACATCAAATCGAGTCATGCACCTAAACGAATAGCCTCAGACCTAAAACCATAGGATTTTCAACAATAGGAGAGTTTTAAAAGAGGGCAAACAAGCAAATTGGACAGAAACTCAGGCAAACAAGCAAATTGGACAGAAACTCAGGCAAACAAACATTCGTCTAATAAACAGTCATAAGAAATTAGGGCTTTTAGCATGCAAACTCAAGTAGAAGAACGATATGAGCAAACATAGCAAAACATTTCAAAAAATCAGAGAAATGTTTGAAATAACTTAAAAGAAACCCTAGTCGGAAAATATAAGGGGTTTTAAAAGAAACTTCGAGAAAAAATTCTTAGAAGTTCAGAGCAAACATAGATCTGAAATAGATCTAAAAAAATCAAAAGAACCTTAGAGGTTAGGGTTTCAGAAGAACCCCAAGTGATGAGAAAGGCCTTGAAAACTATCGATCTAAGCAGGAGAGTCGAAAGTCTGACTCGACTAGCCGTGGTTGGCCGGTGAAAGGCCAGAGACGACCGGAGAACAGCCATAAACTGAAATCGAAGAGGGACTGGACCAAGCACTTTCAACATCTAGCCTTGAGACTATAAGAATCGAACATGTAGAAGACATGGGAGGTTGATACATGTCTCCGATGACCTTAGAAGCCATAGATTTGAGAGGTATTAGGGTTGTCGTTTGATGGCGGCGGCTAGGGTTTGTGAGGTATTGCAGAGAGAGTTGAGAGGGAAAGGGATTCAAGGGCGACGCTTGGTGTGAAATGGGGTGGGTAAGGAGTCGTTTGAGGTTAAAATGGAAAGGGCTAATATTGGCCGTTGATCTAAATGATCAACGGCCAGGATTGAAAGGGTTAGGTAAGGGATCCGGGTTAGGTTCTTTAAAAGGGTTGCGGCTCGGTTTGAATGGGAATTGGGTCATGGTAATTGGTCTTCAAATTGGGGGTTCAATTCAGGCCATAATTGGGCTAGATTTTAAATAGATAATTTTCTCCTTTTATTTTATAAAAATTATAAATTAATTCCTGGAAATAAATTAAAGGTACTAAAATAATTTGTAATATTATCAATTTTAAAAATACTGGACTTACCTTTCGTAAATATAAACACAATTAAATCTAAAAGAGGCTAATATTGCAATTATATATAATTTAACTTTAAAAATACTAAATAAATTTGTAAAAATATAAAAAAAATTATCTTGACTATATTTTAGAATAAATATGAGAATCCAATAAATGAATCACCAAGATTGACAACTTTGGAATTATTATTGGGTTTTTATGAGTAAAATAGGGGAATAAATTGGTTAAAAATCCTTTAAAAAATTAAGAAAAAATAATAGAATATTGGGACATACTTATATATGCATATATATGCTATTTTGAAAGTATTTTGAACATAAAATTCTACAGGGAAAAATTGGATATCAACAAGGACCTTCCCCATATTCGATCTTCCGGACTCCATCATACAGATCTCCCAGCTTGCGCAATCCCAACAGCAAGTAGGCTCGGGCTACATGTCCTCCCTCAGCATTCTGACCTATCCTCTTTAAGACTTTGCCCTCTAGTTCTACTATTCCTCGCTCCAGATATTCTAGTTTCCTGTTGGAAGTGACTAGCATCTCTTTCTATTCTTCAACCAACCTCACGTTCCTCTCATGTATTTATCGATGCTCATTCTCAGAGTCGTGAACCCTCCTGCATAGCCTATTGTATATGACTTGGGATTCAGCTTCCTCATCTATGATTATGTTCCCTCGACCAATCCCGGCATTACCGTTTCCTTCAGATTGTCCTCCAACCATGCCGGATAGAGAGGCTCGCAACCCACATGATATCTGTCTGGCTCAACAGTGTTTTTCTCCCCAACGATTTTGCAGTGCCACATGTGCTGAGCTTGGCACTTGTAAGGTACGCTGTCGTCTTGGAAATCCGCCCTGAAATGACTCATCTTGACAATCCTTGGTACAACCTATTTTCTGCTTGCTTGCCTCATAAATCGCATAGGGACATATGGATATATCCCTCTCAGTTCGATCAAAACCAAGTGCGGAGCATCCCTGGACCTGATAATAAACTCGTCTGTCGGGAACCATTTAACATCCACTATACTTGTCCCTCGATCAAATTGTCGAAGAACTCTAGCCATTCACTGGCAATTTCCGGCTGAGCAAATCTATCTTGAATGTAGGTCATCTGCTTAGGGTGATGGAAGGCAATGTGGTCATTCCAAGCCTTTCGCGGAAATTCTTGACGATAACGACCATTTTAGAGATGCTCCAACAACCATAACTGCATCAATAAATTACAACTTTCGAAATTCTTGACCTCTCTTTGATAGCGCTCCAGGGCCCTGTAGATGTCAGCTATGACCATGGGGACTATGGTATATGTCTGTTCATTAATCCCTTCCATCAGAGTTCTGGCGACCATGGCCAACCTAGTGTGGATTCTTCCCTTTTTCATTGGGAACACTATCAGCCCTAGAAAGTACATAATGAACATGAAAACTCTGCGGTGGATGTGACCCAGGGAAATAAGGGCGATCTCATCATGGTAAGTGCGGAAAGACTTACTATGGCGACACCTCTCGTACAGATATTCGAAAGGTATGTAGGAGTCCTTCAAGCATACTAGGTCGACATTCTTTTTCAACCTCATCATCTTCAAAAATCCCCTGCCCCTAAGGTTTTTTGGCACCAAAAACCCAGACCTATCCCAAGTCAACCTTGCAAGTCCTCCTATTTCCTTTAGAAGCAGTGTCATCTCTATGTCACCGAAATTGAACATCGCTCTCTCACTATCCCAGAATAAGGTGACAGCGTTGATAAATTTGTTGTTTGGTTCAATATCTAGAAGGGAAGGCAACTTACCCAGCTACTTTTTCACATGCTTCCTGCAACGTGAGGAAAGATCCTCCCACCAATCTAGTAGCAATGGAGGGATGTTGCTAACCATACTGAATTTGGGGACCTCGTGCCTCATTTTCTATAGAACAAAGGGTTAGACTTTACCCCTACCGGATCGACTATTTATACATTTATGATCAACATAACGGCATTTAATTCTCCAAATTAATGCATAGAACGTAGTTGTGCCCGTTAGGATTATGAAAAACCCGATGGACTTTGGAGAAGGCTTATCTTAAAGGATCATTATGTGGACAACATAACTAATCCGACTAGGTTTGACCATGATGCATGCACAATTTAAACAAAGTAATGTTTCTATGGGGTTTTAGACTGGTACCCTCAAGCGGACAACTTGAGGGGGAAGGCATGGAAAGATCGACTGCACTGCTTATTGACTGATTTATCGCAAATAAGCCTTTCCGAATTTAAGGGGTAATAAATAGGAAGATCGCAACCACTTATTAAAGAATTGCTATAGAAGTTGAGGTGCACGAGTGGAATATGATGCGGAGCATGATTTATGCAGCAATTAATAACATGTAGTCAAGTATTTTCACGTAGGAAAAAAAAATACAGTATTTAAATAATTGAAATACGGTAACAGGAAAAGAAATAAAGAGATAAGTTAGTTTTAGGGCAATAAAGAAATCATAAGTGCTTGAAAAAGATAGGGATTCAAATAAGGGAACAAGGTACGGGATAAACATGCTTGGAGTAATTTGTAAAAGACAAGTTCATTATGGTAAGAGCCTAAAAATATCCCTAGCATAGTCGCCATGCTGTTGCACCCCCTTTTTCCCTCCCTTTTTGACGGGGAGAAGTCCGGGTTTCGACATTCATGGGGTGTAATGAGTTATTTCCTTTTTGGGAATGGGGTATTTGAAGAGTCGCCACCTAATGGATTATGGTGCGTTAGGGCACCTAGAGCGATTAACTCTTGGGTTGGTTTGCATTACCAGAGATTAGGGTAAAGGATCGAAGTAACCTCGAGGGAAAGATGTTAGGCACCCCTCTTGGTCCACAACTGTGGCTCCCGGCCGAACTTATATTCACAAATTAGTCCATTAAAAGTAAAGAGTCGAATCAAATAGGTTGCAAGTAAAGTATGTTAGAATAACTCAAGTAGTGAGATAAAGGTTTGAACAAGTTGTTAAAAACAATGGTTAAATAAAGAAAGGATTTGTTAACGAGGGGTCCTAGGTTGGTAATCCTATAGGATCACCCCATGCAATGTCCAGTAAACACTAGGCAATGAGGGGTTACATGTGACATTAGCGCGTAGTCATCATATACCATGTCTACCCTTCACGTTCCCTTATTGGTCATGCAAAGCGAGTGTTTGGTCAATATTTCCTATTGCGTGATGCTACCCGTCCCTTCCTAATGGTCTTGGAGGGAGTTAGGACCTCTACCAATAGGTTGTTCTAGGCGTACCCCTAAGGTTTTAAAAGGCAAAAATTCTAAGGCGACATTCAAAAGCATTTAGGATTTTCACACATAATGGGAGAAATTAAGAGGCTTATAGTTTCCTCTTCAAACAAATACATAAGAAGCATGACTCAAGTGCAGTTAAGGTCTTTTATTAATCAATGTCCTAAAGTAGGATATTTAAGTGAATATGCAGAAACAGACAACCCTTTTTTAGACTCAGAAGTTAAACCCTAGTAGTTGCCTAAGGACTCTTTTGAAAGCCTGTTAGGATTAGAAAACATTAAGCGATAGAGACAGTTTCAGAGAATGCAGCTTTGAAAACGCCCTAAAGTCTTGCCTATACGCAGAATACTGATGTCTGTATTAATGCAGAAACAAAACAGGCTTTGAAATAGACTCCTTGAATAAGATTTTATTATACACATGCTTAGTTAAAAGATGATGCAAATTAATTTTAAAATAGGGCATGGACTTCACGCGTGGTTTCATTTATCCACAGAACAGGTGTGGGTACAAATGACAAGAATTGTTAGCCATGGTGTAGTCTTGAAATTTGGACAAATTGGAAAAGCTATGTTTGCACATTGTTTTTCGTGTGAAGGCAGCAAAAACAACTACTGGGACACTCAAAGAAAAGGCTTTCTTTATGATCAAATCCTTATGGATGACAATATGAGAAAGCAGTGTTTTACTAATATTGTTTACTTTTTTGCAGGGAACATTGATGTAATCATGCCTTGTCACTCAATACGACCTCTATGGGTGGTATTAGCACTTTGTGCTCATTCCCTTGAGAAAGGAAAGGTGACATGCAAAAGCATGATAATTCAAGCATGGAGCAGCTCCCTAAATGCTTGGGAATTTGATGTTTTGACAAAAATAACAGGAACAAGAAAAACACAAGGCAAAAATCTCAAGCTATTGGAACAAGTTTTTGGACGACAAATCACTGATCCTAGGGGCAGACTTGGTCGACTTATATCGACAACTTTTGCTAAATCAATGGTTTATTTGAAGATGCAAAATGACTGGCAGATACCAAAAGGGTTACAATTGGAGCTAAACAATAATTACAATCTTGGATACGAAACAATTCTGGGCTTCAACTTGTGCTCGAGCTTGAAGAACTTCAGCAACGAAGCTCACATTTACAGGTGCATTAAAATTGTTTCTTCATTTGCAGGTGCAACCTCTATAGCTAAGCTCTATTTTTTAACTGATTCCAAGTTGGTGGTATTAGTGCAATGCACTCATTCCAATGGGAGGAAGTTAAAAATAGAAAACAGAATAGAATCAAAGGAAAGTTTCCTAGACAGATTCTTGGTTAGAGGCAGCTGCAATCCTTCAGTTGAATCCACATATGAATGCACTACTTATTGCAAATGTTGGATAAAAATGGACATATGCAACAATATGGGGGGCATCACAATTGTAATGTAACAACAAAAGAGAAGCCAATGTCTTTCAACATTATGGAAGCATTAGAGTTTACCATCCACAGCTTGGACGTACTGCTACATCAAAAAGAGATTGCGACAGATACTTCAATCCCAAGGAACGGAACCTCACAGCAGAAAAAAGGTCAAGCACGACCAATTTTCTCTAGAATGTACAGAAATAATAGCCACCAAGATAACGAGATGGACAACAATCAACATGCTACAAAAGAGTTATCATCAATTGCGCTATACACGGAAGTCAGGACTGAGCCTAAAAAGTATAATTCCAAAAATTATACATCATCATTTTAAGTGCTTCTTTAATATGCAAATTGTACTATCAATGTTGAGTATTATGCTAAACACTGGTAATAGGATTTATGTAGCGCTCATCTTTTACTTCTTTCATAGTTTAAGACCACCTGAATTTATGTAATTGTATTTTTCTTTCTTTTATATATATAAAAACTAGCCCTAAGCGCTTGCCTAGTGGATTGCCAAAACAAAAATGAAGTTGAGGTAGTTTGAAAGAACATGTTTCAAGCAAAGCTTGATACTTAACAAAACTAACTTAGGAATGAACTAGCCAAAATCAAGTTGATTGATTAAACTAGATTAGATTAATATACAACATTGCAAGTAGGGCTCCCTATAGGCATGATATCTAGGCATATTACTGATATTAATCGATTTGCAGGTATGGAAACATAAATACTCGTTATAACTGAATCTGGATTAGGTCTTATAGGCATGACATCTATTGTTAAACTGATTTTAAGACATGATTGTTTGGAACTTATAAGCATGGTTTCTAATCATGACAGAATGTAAAACCATATAGACATGGTTTCTACTTGATGAGCAAACAAACTTAAAAGTGAAATCCTATGGACATGATTTCTATTAGGCAAAACAATCAGATTAAAGAGTAAAATCCTATGAGCATGTTATCTATTTAGAGCAACCAAACTTTATAAAAAGTAAAGTCCTAAGAGAAGGATTTCTACCCGTATTACCCCAGAAAGTATGCATCTACCCACCCCTTTTTACTAAATATCCCAATATCTGTTTACAAATTATTACAGGTCAATGAATGAATTGCATAAATAGAAATAGAAAATCAAGTAGCTATTCTATAGGGAGCCCTAAATTAGGCCCAGGTTTCCCAAAGCCTCCAATGGCCTCATATGCCTCAATTCCATAGACAAAATTAGAGTCTAAGTGCTTCAAAGTTCCCTAAGGATCTCAAGGATCCGGGGCAATGCTTAAACCTAGACTTAATAACCAAAGATTGAACAAGTGTAGTGTAGAAAGGCCAGCCTTAGTATAGCAGAGTTAAGAGCGTTCTCAAAAGGATCCCAAGGCAGTACACATACTAGAGGGGGCATAACTTATTGACTAAAAGTAGAGTGAAAGTGAAGGACACAAGTTGAAAAGGGTTTAGTAATAAACTATATAAAAGGTTTTTTTCTTTTGAAAATAATGTAGTAAAAATAATAGAGACTTGTTTGAAGAGGTTAACAGAAGTCAAACCACCCTTAGGGCAAGTTAATACATGGTTAGTTCATATAACCAAGTAAATTCAGTAGTCACACATATGGGTAAAGGGGTTTGGGACACATAGAACATTTGACTACAAACATATAACCTAGGAAAGGTCTAGGATTGGTTTGTACATGATCTGAAATAGCTAACACCGGCATAGTCACAAAATCAGACATGAAGAACACAACCACATAGATGGGTGATAGGGATTTGGGGATTCATGTGGTGAAGGATGGTAAGCACACAACAAGTAAGAGATAAGACATGCTCAGTGTTGATACCCAATTTTTCCTATGTAGTTTTACATACTCAAAATATTCTCAAAATAGCATGTACATGCACATATAAGCATGCCCAAAAGTTTTGGTATTTTCCCTTATTTTTAAAGATTTTAAAAATTAATTTATTATCTATTTTAATACTACAAAAATTCAATAATTAATCCCAGGCTGACATTTTGGTGAATAATTTATTTTCATTCTCATATTTGCACCAAGATATAATTAAAGTAATTTTTTGCATATTTTGTTTGGTATTAAGCCAAATTGCATATAATTGCAATTATAACCTATTTTACAATTAACAGCATTTTACAATTATAAAATCATTTTTTGTATTTTTAGATTAATATTTATACGTTATTAGTTAGTTCAGTGACTTTAATTTGTTTTAAAATCATTTTTACTATTTTATAAAATAATAAAAGAGGGATAATTGGCTATTTAATAAACAACCCTTTATCATTTCAATTTCAGCCAATTTTGCCACACCTCTATCGGATTTTAATTGACCCATTACCTAAAATAAACTCACCCCAGCCTAATCCCTAATATAACCCGGCCCAACACCGTTTTAATCTGAGCCGTTGATCAAATTAGATCAACGACCCAGATCTCTTTTCCTAAATTAAATCTAATTACCCCCCCCCCCCAGACCCCCGATTTCCTCGAGACAGCCTCTCTCTCTCTCTCTCTCTCTCTCTCTCTCTATCTATCTATCTATCTTGTCTCTTCCTCTCCCCCTTCTCTCTAGAACCTTCTGGTTCTTTCTTCTTCGATGGCATCCACCGTCTCTCTGGCCACCTACATTCTCACCCCTTTCGACCATCAGCCGCCATGAAACCCTAGCTCACCGATTCCCTCTATTCTTGAGACCCTAGAAGCCTCAACCATGCAAGTCAGTCACTGAAAGCTTCCCCTGGTTTGTTTTCGGCCATCTCCGGACACCTCCTTTCAACCCCAAGTCTCTGATGGGCCTCTCATCGTCTTGCTCAACACCTCAAGGACCTTCGAGGATTCTGGGTCATGTTGATTTAGACCTAGGTCTCCTGGTTCTGCTATTTATGGGTTCTCCAGTGTGATTTTAGGCGAAATCACACCCTATATGTCACGATTGGTGGAGTTTCAACAGGTTCTTTCAACTGTTATTATGGTTTCCTTTTTTGAAACCCTAACTCCCTCCTAAATCTCTCAAAATAGTGTTATTTTCATGCTGTAAGCATGTTTTCTTCTATGTTCTTCTTATCCCTAAGCTTCTTCTGAAAGATCCTTTACTTTGAACCATTTTCACTTTCTTTGAAAAAAACTAGGGTTTCTTGGAGTTCTTTTACGCATGTTTTCAATTGATTTCTTTCTGATTAAACTTTTTCCTTGTTTATTTTGACCGATTTTATGCTCCTACTATTTTTTTTAGCTTGACTCTGCTAAAAACTCTAATTTTTAAAGATTTTTCTTCGTTTTGGTTATGAGTGTTAGCATGATTTCTTTACTCTAGTTCTATGTGTGCTAGCATGTTTCTTTGCTTTGATTATGTGTGTTAGCCTAATTTTCTTTGCCTTATCTCTATGTGTTAGCATGTTTCTTCGTTTTGATTATGTGTGTTAACCTGATTTTCCTTGCTTTGGTTCTGTCTGCTAGCCTATTTACCTGATTCTTCTTAATGTCTCATGGTCACCATGCTTTGAATATGTCCTACTAAGTCTTAGCCTATTTTTTACCATCTCTGAATGATTGTGTTTGTTCATCTCTTGTTCCCTTCTGTCTATATAGCTAATTTTGTTTATTACTCTTCTTCATTCGCCTCTATTTATATGTTGAGAATACAGAATCATGACTTTGCATGATTGATTTTGATTTTCCTTGATTGTTGGTAATTGAAAG
Organism: Nicotiana glauca; assembly: GCA_026770625.1. Classification (NCBI taxonomy): domain Eukaryota; kingdom Viridiplantae; phylum Streptophyta; class Magnoliopsida; order Solanales; family Solanaceae; genus Nicotiana; species Nicotiana glauca. Next base: position 33,702 of record MU689849.1, read on the forward strand.
ACTTTCTTTCAAAACCCTAGCATTCTACTCGCCTATTTAAATTAACTGATTTTGTTACCTTATTTTGCTATGGTACCTTGTTCTACTTAACCTTTCCTTAATTGGAATTTTCCTGAATTTGGTCCTTATTGACTACTATATGCATACTGAACCTCGACTCGTTCCTTATTTAATCCTGCACTGATTTTTCTTCTTGCCTTATATGGTGATGAATCTTTTCGTTTGATTTTGGTTCCCTTAACTAATGGGAGTACTTCCTTGATTGTCTAATTGATTGATTCTGAGTTCTTAAATTAACATACTGTTGTGATTTTTACCTTATTTGTTTTACCACCTACTTTCAACTATAAATACCCTAAGTCTTTCACATGAAAATGACATCACTGAATACTCTCAATTTGGCATTCTCTTTCTCTTGCTCTTTTGTTCTATTGCTATTCTCTGCTCTTGCTTATTATCAGCCGGCTGAAAGCCAAGGCTAATATTGTGTTACTACTTACTCTTTGCATCCTGCTCTTACTCTTTTACTGGTATGTCCAAATTAATCTTAAAGTCTCCAACCATTGTGTTTACTTTTGTTTCAGTTCATTATCTTTCTGATCCCTAGCACTTTGTATGTCTTTCTTGATTTATATACTTCTACTGCTGTTTATCTTAAATGTCATAATTGTCCCCCTGTTATTTTCTGGGTATCATGTCTAAGTTTGACCATTCTTGGTCACCTAAATCTTTTGATTCTGTGTAGTCATTAAAATCTATGTACCTCCTCTAGCATTGTGTGATCTATCTGTTCCCTTTCCCATGATCCTTGTATGCAATCATGTATTGTTGAACTATTATTTCTGCTGTTTTCTTTTTAAAAACTAATCCCTTGTTTTTGAAAACTCTTTTAAACTACTTCTTGCAGCACTTCACACTACTCTTAGAGAATAGGTTCTGCCCCCTTCGTGTGAGCATTGCTTTGGGTACCTCTAAATACTCACTGAACTTTGATACACAAGGTTGGTATTCCACACTGTACCTGTCCTGCATTCTTCTAAGTTCTTAGGTGCTGGTATTGGCCAGGGACCCAATGAGACCCTAGGGAGCTTTACCGCATGTAGACCATAGCCAAGGCTGTGAAACTCTAAGGGGTTAAGGTTGGAAGACTGGGCCTTAGTGAAGGCACCCTATAGAATAACTTCTTAATTTTTGTTTTTTATTACTGTAATTCAGATACTATTGGTTTGTAATAATTTGTAAATGAACTATTGGGGCTGAATAGTGAATATGGGGGGAGGGTTATGCATGCTTAGTATAAATAATGGGTAGAAAACATGCTTATAGCATTTTTATTTACTTATCTGCACAATAGATAACCTGTATAGGACATGCATCTCATTCATTAGAGATCCTGCTTTAGGTTCTTTATTTTCAGCCTGTCATTATGCTCATCTTGTAACCACGATCAGTTAATAACAAGCACACAATTATAACAAACCAAATAAACTGTCATTACTACATTGGCATGTTATAAACCATGTTTTAGGTACTCCTATGTGCATTAGATATCATGTCCTTAGGACCTCTTACATTGCGGTAGTTAATTCACGTTAGTCTAATAACTTTGCTAAAATATGGCTATGTGGTTTGAAACATTTTCTGCAAATACCTTATCACGAGTACCTTTTAAAAAATCAGAATCCAATATGCGTGTTCATTCAATGAAATAATCAGTCAATGTATACGATGCCTAGGCAAACTTTATGGCCAATAAGAATTGATTAATCATGTTTAGGACCAACTAACTTCTTTTAACTTCAACTCTGTCGTTCCCATTCCTACTTTGATTCTCTGAAGTTCACTCTGTTTTCTTAAAAACTCTGCTCTATCTAGACTTGAAATAGTGGCCCTACTTATTGTTACTGAGTTTCTAATTTTTATGTTTTCAAATCACTTGGCTATCACCCTTTGCCCAGAATCGTGCTATTTACTTGTCCTGAAATTACTGTTGCTACTTCATTTCTCAAAACCACACTTTAACTACTGTTACCTATTCCTTTTGAAAAAAACTCCTATTTTTGAGACCTTGACTGTGTTTGAGGCATGCTAATCATGAGTCCGTTTGAGGCGGGATCTGTGAGCCTTTATTTGATTTTGTATGCTCCCTTTTGTGCAGTCCTATTTGTTATGTATGTCGTCTAGCATTTTTGCCTTTAAACTTAAGGGTTCAGCCTAGTTCCTACCACATAGGAATAGTGGTTCTAAATACCCTGTGGGACTTATAGGACGGGACGGGTAATAGCACGCGGTAGGTATTCGTGACCAATACACGCGCTTAGTAACCTTTACGGGTTGGGAAGGGTAGAATATGGAGATGATGACCGATGCGCTAATATCTCTGGTAGCCCCTTTCCTAAGGAGCAATTATTGAGTATCGCATTAATGATCCATATTAATCATAAACATAGGACCCCCCCCTTTCCCTTTGTTTGTTTTCATCTTCTTTTGTAAAACTATTCAAATCTTTTCATAAATCTCTGCCTTCCCTACTTATCTTCAAAGTTGTTTTTAGCTTATTCGCAATATATTTGAATCTTTAATTGTCTGTTTGATTACATGAAGTCACAATATAGCATGGCCGGGAACCACACTAGTGGATCTTTAGGGGTCCCTAACACCTTCCCCTCGAGATAATTTCAAGCCCTTACCGAAACTCTAGTTTTCCAACTCAAAAACCCTTAGTGTTCTAATGCACTTAATCATTAGGTGGCGACTCTCTAATTCCAAAAACCCAAGTCCCAAAAGGGAATAGAGTTGTCCTCCCAGATGTCGTAAACTCGATTTCGCGAGAAAAAAGGGACGTCGACAGCATGGCGACTCTGTTGGGGACTTTTATTTTAGGCTTTTACCATTACTTGTTATGTGTGACTTTATTGCTTCTTTATTGTTTTTATTTAATGTCTTTATTCGAAACTGACTTGGCTTTTTATTTTCTTTTCTTTTATGCTTTTACTGCTTTCCTTCAATATTGTTGTAATTATGAGAACTTATTGTAATCATTACTTTATGAACGTGCAAGTACGTGACAATTTGTTTTATTCTTGTAATTGCATCTTCAACATCATATTCCACTTGTGCCAAACAAAATACCATATCAACGCTTATAATGAGTGGTTGCGCCCTTACGATATTGTTAACCCCTAAATTTGGCAAAGGCGTATCTGCAGTAAAATAAGTCGATCAGCGGTGCAGTCGACGGTTCCGTGCCTCTCCCTCTTGAGTTGTCCGCTCAAGCACTATCAAACCTGGTCGAGTCAGTTATGCTGTCTGCATAATGACTCTTTAAGATAGCCTTGTCCAAAGTCCACTGGGTTTCCTTGGAACCCAAATGGACGCCACCATATTCTGTGCATTTATTTGGAGAACTAAATGCCATTATGCTAATTATTGATTTAAATAGTCAAGTCTGGCGGGCTAAGGGTCTAACACTTTGTTTTGCAGAAAATGAGGCACGAAGTCCCTAGATTCAGCATGGTAACCAACATTCACCCAAGGTTGCTAAGCTGGTGGGAAGACCTTCACTCCAGTGACCAGACTCTCATCCGCAAATATTTGGGGAATTTACCTTCTCTTTTGGAAATCCAGACTGACAACAAAATCATAGAGGTTGTAACCTTATTCTGGGATAGTGATAGATTAGTGTTTCGCTTTGGGAATCTTGAGATCACACCTCTGCTCGAAGAAATAGGAGGGTTAGTAGGTATTCCTTGGGAGACTTCGGGTTTGCTTATGCTGGAAAATCACAAGGGTAGGGGTTTCCTCAAGACGATGGGACTGAAGAAAAACCCAGAATTGGCTTGTTTGAAGGACTCTTACATTCCTTTTGACTATCTGTACGAGAGGTACGTCTATAGCAAATCATACCGCACCTACCCAGAAGAGTTCGCCCTCACCTATCCATAGAAGGGTGTTTGTCTTTATGTTCTGCTTTTTGGGGATGATAGTGTTTCCTATGAAGAAGGCTAGGATCCACAACAGACTAGCCATGGTCACCAAGACTATAATGGAAGGAATTGGTGGGTAGCCTTTTAGCATAGTACCTATGATCGTTACTGAGATATACCGAGCCTTGGAGAACTGCCAACAAGGGGCCGGTCACATTGAGGGTTGCAACTTACTGCTCCAACTCTGGCTTATGGAGCACCTCCAAAAGAGTGAATATCGATAAGAGATTTTGCGCAGAGACTGGGATGATCATATCGCCTTCCATCAGCCAAGGCGCATGAACTATATGCCTAACATGTTTTCTCAACTAGAAGACGCTAAAGGGTGGGTAGAGTTGTTTGAAAATCTGAAAGAAGACAAAGTGCAGTGGATGTTTGAATGGTTCCGTACTGGAGAGTTCATCATTCGCTCCCAGGACGCCCCATTCCTTATACTCATTAGTCTGAGAGGAACTTATCCCTATGTCCCTCTCCGAGTCATAAGAAAGGCAGGGAGGAAGTAGGTCATACCAAAGGTCGACAACATGAGTCACTTCATGTCCAATTTTCAAGACGACGATAGCCTATACAAATGTCAAGCTCAACATATTTGGCATTGCAAAATCATCCTGGAAAATGATTCCATAGAACCTGACAAGTACCGCGCTGGTTATACCACATACTATTCAAGTTGGTTGGAAGAAAATCATGGTGGTTTAGGACAACCTGGGTCTGTTCGAGGTCATAGGGTCATCGATGAGAAGGCTAAAATACAGGTTAAGTACAACCAATTGCGCAAGAGGATCAGAGAGTGAGAAAGTGAACATCAGGAAATTCAAGAAGCACATCAGAAGTTGAGTGAAGAATGGAAAGATATGGCTGTCAGCGCCAACAAGCGACTAGGATATTTGGAGCAAGGTTTGGTAGAGTTGGAAAGGAAGTTCATCCAAAGGATCGAAAATTTCCTGAATGCTGAGGGAAATGAAGGAGGACACTTGGCTAGAGCTTATTTACTGTTGGGACTGCGTGAGCTGGTGAAGCTGTTCGACGGAGCTAAAGATGCCGAGTCTGGGGAAGGTCTTTCTGGGACCAAGTAGTTAGGAGTCTTTCTTTTGCTTTAATGTAATAAGGCCCATGATCATCAGTGACATTTTACTTTCCGCAATTTTAGTGTCATTTTGGGATTCGTCTTATTTTTATCAATAAAATGAGGCATTTAGCATTATAAGTTCCCCAAATCAACTTGTCGCTAGCCCTACCTCGAGCACAATGAGGTACCCAAATTTGGACACGATTTATATTCTTACGCTATGTGTTTAAATATTGCAACATTTTTCTCATAACCCTTACTAACTTGTTACCTTTTTTGTTTTTACTTTTGTTTTCTTCCCCTCCCCAAAAGGTTAGTTCGTGCACTCTGGCATCATCATCCTACTCCCAAGATCTAAGGGCCCTCCACCTCCTCCTCATCCGAGTCCTATCAGAAACAAGAACAAAGCAAAAATGGAAGACTTGAACAACATCAGGAAGGAGAACTTGGGTTAACGGGTAGAGGTTACTCAGGGTATTCAGGTTTCCAAGGAAAGAGCCGCCCAACTTGAGCAGAAGTTGTTGAAATTTCAGGAAGAATTGGACCAAGTTCGAAACTTGGCAAACTTATCATTTTCCTTCACAACCCCAGATGTCAACTTTCCCAATGCTCAAAATCCTACACCTCCACAAAACATCCCGAAACCACAGAAATAACTCGCTCCCCATCAAAACTGCAACACATGTCACACTTCAAACAACACCCCGCTACTCATTCCCGAACCACTAAACTCCAAAAATGATCATCCCCACCACACCCCCATATATGTAGAAATCATGCCACAATATATTCAACCTATTTCAAGAACACCGGAGTCTAATGACAAAGACTCTCTCATCAGGAACCTGGCCACAAAACTCAAGAAACTGAGTAGCCGAGTCCAGGGTGCTGAAGGAAACAAAGGTATCGGGGGGTAGAATTATGAGGACCTTTGCATTCAGCCAGATGTCGAACTTCCCGAGGGGTACAAACCTCCAAAGTTTGAGATGTTTGATGGCTCAGGGGATCCCAGATTCCATTTAAGGACATACTGCGATAAGCTAGTCGGAGTCGGAAGAGATGAAAAGATTCGCATGAAGCTCTTTACGAGAAGCTTGAAAGGTGATGCTCTATCTTGGTACATTAGCCAAGACCCCAAGAAATGGACAATTTGGGTAGGTATGGCATCCGATTCCATGGACAAGTTCAGATTCAATACGGAGAATGTGCCAGATGTGTTCTACATCCAGAATTTGAAGAAGAAACCTACAGAGACATTCCGCGAGTATGCTACACGTTGGAGATCAGAGGCTGCTAAAGTCAGGTCGACCTTAGAAGAAGAATAGATGAACATATTTTTCGTCCGAGCTTAGAACCCACAGTATTATGAGAGGTTGATGCTAATTGAAGGCCAGAAATTCTACGACATCATCAAACTAGGGGAAAGGATCGATGAGGGCATTAAAAATGGTATGGTCACTAATTTCGAGGCATTGCAGGCTACCAACAAGGCTCTACAGTATGGTGGCACGTCTAAGAAAAAGGATGTGAGTGCCGTGATGGTTGCACAAAGAACAAAATCCCCAGTAAAATACCAAACCTACCCAGTATGTCCTGTCACATATCAACCTACCCCTAATTACCAAGAACCTCCGCCCTCTTACCAAGTTCCATCACCTACTTACCAATCATCTCCACCCCCCACATATCAACCTGCCTCACCAAGATATTCCCAACCCACACCCATCTACCAAGCCTATAATTCTCAGACCTCTCATTATCCATTACCTCGCCAAAATTTCCCTAGACCCCAACCAAAATTCGATTGCAGACCTCCTAAATAGTACACCACCATTGCTGAACCAATCGACCAGCTGTATGAAAGGCTTAAAGCTGCTGGTTATGTCACCCCTATCCCTGCCAGAACAAAACCTGTACATACCATTTCGGCATAAAGGGGCATAGCATTGATGAATGCCGATCTCCGAAGGATAAGATCCAACCTTTAATTGACAACAAGATTATCGTGGCAAAGGAGCCTGCTCCTAATATTCGCAACAACCCTTTGCCTTACAACAAGGGTGGAGGCATTCATGTGATCGAGGTAGAAGATGATTGGGACCCCAAAGGGTCGATTGGATTGATTGCCAAAGGTGACGAGCCGAAGAAACCAACAGTCACACTTAATCCAATTGTAGTCCAGATCCAGCCCTCTAGAGATGCTGAAGTGAACATGTTTGTACCACTCGAGACACCGTCTTCTACAAAGACGACAGAGCTAATTGAGGTTGAGTTTGGGTCTCCAAAGGCACCTGTACCATTTGAAGTTGCTGTGTTACCTCTCCAAATGAGGGTACCCATTCCTGTAGCAATGTCAGCCATAACGTCGTTCCATACACAGGCCGTTCCTTGGGATTACACCACCGAGGCAATAAGCAAGGGGAAAACTAGATCTGGAGAAGCAATTGCAGCATAGGGCATGACCAGAACTTGCAGGGTTTATACTCCAGAACATCTAGTTGAGTCTAGTAAGCAGGCCTCTGGGCGATCGATCGTCACTAAAACGGGGCCTGATGACCTCTGGAGAAAGATACAAGCAAAAGAGTACTCAGTCATTGACCAGTTGAACAAGACGCCAGCTCAGATCTGCATCTTGGCCCTGCTGCAAAGCTCTGACGCACATAAAAATGCCTTATTAAAAGTGTTGAGTGAGGCATATGTGCCCAGCAACATAACTGGAGGAGAAATGGCAAACATGGTAGGGCAGGTATTGGAGAGCCACAAAATCACTTTCCACGAAGATGAGCTTCCACCGAAAGGGATAAGCTACAACAAAGCATTGCACATCACTGTACAATGTGAAGACTATTTCATCACCCGAATTCTGATTGACGGAGGGTCCAGCCTCAACATTTTTCCATTGGTGACTCTTAGAACATTGGGGAAGAGCCTGCATGAGATCAAGGATGGGGCCATCAACGTCAAAGATTTTGATAGTTCCCAATTGTCCACTATTGGGGAAATCAGTTTGTGTCTGCAAATGGGACCGACTTGGTTCGACGTTGATTTTAAAGTGATAGACATCCCAACATCTTATAACTTACTATTGGGACAACCTTGGATCCACGCCGCTGGAGCCATAGCATCAACCCTGCACCAGAAAGTGAAGTTCGAGTGGAATCACCAAGAGGTGATTATTCTTGGCGACATTAGTAATCCCATATACAGTCGCCATACCATCCCAGCGATCGAAGGAAGAAGGAAGATAGGCGAAGAAACCTACCATCACATTGAGCGAGTCAATGCCATGGACAAGGATAAGTGGTGGGATAACAAGATCGAACGTATACTGAATTGGAACAGATATGAACCTGGCAGGGGACTCGGCAAGAACCTCCAGGGAATCACTAAACCTATCAAGCTGTAGAAACATGGCACCACCTTCGCATTGGGGTATGGATATACTTGGGAAGAATTCAAGGACTGGTCGTCACCATGGCGTGGCCCTTACTATCCACTGGAGCACCCGATACCTCGCCTAGAGCAGACTTTCCAGCCGACAGACATCATATATAGGTCAGAAGAAGAGGAAACATTGGCGGAAATAAAGAATCTATTCTTGGAAGATAATAATATGGACTGTCATGTCATTTTCTAGGAGGAAAGGGAGGAAGGCCCTTCCATACAAGCCGTGAGCCAAGGAGCGCACCTCAACAATTGGTCCATCAGAACCACCAAGGCCCGAAAATCTTCGGGGTAGCAAGGCGGAATAAAGCACATACATTATCTTTTACTTTTTCGCTAGTTGATTTTCTTTCCATATTTTCTTTAAATTTCAAAAAGAGCTCCGATGTTAAAAAAAATTATGGAATTTATCAAAGTATTTCAGTTTCTTATAAAGCTCGCTCTTATTATTTTCTCTATCATTTACTTCATTTACACAATATTACTATTGCTTATCTTGATGAATCAACGAATGTGACATGTGACGAGACAACACAACAAACGGATATAGACTCAGAAGAGGATGATATACCATAAGAGGTTGTTAAAGAGGTTGAGGACTTTGGGAATAGGCTTAAATCTAACTTGGATAAAACTGAGGTTAACAACTTAGGGGATATAGAGAATGTTAAGGAAATGCGCATCAGTATTCACCTATCACCGTCAGAAAAGGAAGAGTACATAGAATTCTTAAAAGAATATGAGGACATATTCGCCTGGTCGTATGATGATATGACTGGTCTTAGTACATCTATTGTAAATCACAAACTGCCAACAGATCCGACATGTCCGCCGGTAAAGCAGAAGCTCAGGAAGTTCAAGCCAAACATGAGTTTCAAAATTAAGGAAGAAGTTACTAAACAAGTCAAAGCTAAGGTTCTCATGGTGGTAGAATATCCAACATGGTTAGCCAACATTTTTCCAGTGTCAAAGAAGGACGAGAAGGTCAGAGTCTGTGTCGACTACCGGGACCTCAACCGGGCCAGTTCGAAAGACGACTTCCCCTTGCTGAACAAACACATTTTGATTGACAACTACGCCAAGCACGAGCTGCAGTCATTCGTTGATTGCTTTGCTGGGTATCATCAGATATGGATGGACGAATAAGACACGGAGAAAATGACTTTCATTACGTCGTGGGGGAGGTATTGTTACAAGATGATGTCGTTTGGATTAAAAAATGCTAGGGCCACCTACATGAGGGCCATGACTACTATTTTCTATGACATGATAAAAAAATGGATCGAGGTGTATGTAGACGATGTCATCATCAAATCCAGGAAAGCCACTGACCACATGGAAGATCTGAGAAAGTTCTTCAACAGATTGAGAAGGTACAATCTGAAACTAAATCCCGCCAAATGTGCATTTGGGGTTCCTGCCGAAAAATTTCTAGGGTTCATCGTAAGTCGACGAGGGATAGAACTGTATCCATCAAAGGTTAAAGACATTCAAGAATTGTCACCGCCAAAGAATAAGAAAGAGGTCATGAGTTTCTTGGGGAGACTCAACTACATCAGCCGGTTCATAGCTCAATCCACTGTCATTTATGAGCCCATCTTTAAGATGTTGAAGAAAGATGCCGCCACCAAATGGACTGATGATTGTCAGAAAGCCTTCGACAGAATCAAGGAATACCTGTCAATGCCGCCAGTTCTGGTTCCGCCCTAACTGGGTAGACCGCTATTGCTCTACCTTGCAGCATTGGATAGGGCATTCAGTTGTGTTTTGGGATAACATGATGAAACAGGGAGAAAAGAGCAAGCCATTTATTATCTCAGCAAGAAGTTCACCCCGTACGAGTCCCGGTATTCTTTGCTATAACGCACTTGTTGTGCTCTGACTTGGGTAGCTCAGAAGTTGAGGCATTATTTCTGTGCATATACCACTTATCTCATATCAAGGATGGATCCGCTGAAGTACATCTTTCAGAAGCCCATGACCACGGGCAAGCTAGCCAAATGGCAAATCCTGCTGAGTGAATTTGATATTGTCTACGTAACCCGGAAAGCAATCAAAGGACAAGCACTGGCAGATCATCTTGCCGAAAATCCCGTGGATGGAGAATACGAGACTCTAAAGACGTATATTCCTGACGAAGAGGTCTCTTTCATAGGATAAGATATTGTAGAATCCTATGATGGTTGGAGGATGTTTTTCAACAGAGCAGCAAACTTCAAAGGAGTTGGCATAGGAGTAGTCCTAGTATCAGAAATCGCCAGCATTATCCGGTATCTGCCAAGCTCAGGTTCCCATGCACCAACAATATGGCCGAGTACGAAGTCCACATCTTAGGGCTCAAGCTGGCCATTGATATGAACGTTCAATAGTTACTAGTGATCGGGGATTCAGACTTGCTCATACATCAGGTCCGAGAAGAATGGGCAACCAAGAACTCCAAGATACTCTCATATTTGCATCATGTACAGGAGTTGAGAAAGAGGTTCACAATGATAGAATTCCGGCATGTCCCCAGAGTCCAAAATGAGTTCGTCGACGCATTGCCCTCTCTATCATCCATGATTCAGCATCCAGATAAGAACTTTATTGATCCTATCCCGGTAAAAATCCAGGATCAACCCGCTTACTGTGCTCATGTCCAGGAAGAAGCAGACGGAAAACCATGGTTTCATGACATTAAGGAATATCTGGCGACAAGAGAATACCCGAAATTTGCAAACGCTACTCAGAAGCGCACACTGTAGAGGTTATCCAATCACTTCTTTCACAGAGGGGGAGTCCTATATAGGAGGACTCCCGATTTGGGATTACTGAGGTGTGTCGAAGCAAAAGAAGCATCCAGGTTGTTGGAAGAAGTTCACGCAGGGACCTGTGTCCCACATATGAATGGTTTTTTCTTAGCCAAGAAAATACTTCGAGCTGGTTATTTTTGGATGACTATGGAAACAGACTGCATCCAGTATGTCCGAAAATGCCATCGTTTTTAGATACATATGGATATGATAAAGGTGCCTCCCAATGAGCTTAATGCAACAAGCTCGCCATGGCCGTTTGCTGCTTGGGGAATGGATGTCATCGGACCTATCGAGCCTGCCGCATTAAACGGGCACAGGTTCATTCTAGTGGCCATTGATTATTTTGCCAAATGGGTTGAAGTAGCATCATATAAGGCAGTAACCAAGAAGGTTGTGGCAGACTTTGTCCGCGACCGTATCATTTGCCGGTTCGGCATCCCGGAGTCAATCATTACTGATAATAGTTCCAATCTCAATAGTGACCTGATGAAAGCAACATGTGAAACCTTCAAGATTAAGCACAAGAATTCTACAGCCTACAGACCTCAGATGAATGGAGCTGTAGAAGCGGACAATAAGAACATCAAGAAGATACTAAGGAAAATGATAGAGAAACACAAGCAGTGGCATGAAAAGATCTCATTTGCTTTATTGGGATACTGTAGCATAATTCTCACATCAACCAGGGTGACTCCCTATATGTTGGTTTATGGTACTGAGATAGCCATTCCCGCCGAAGTAGAGATTTGCTCCCTGAGAATTATACAGGAAGTGGATCTTGAAGATGCATAATAGGTAAAGAGTCGCTACGAGCAGTTAGCCCTTATAGACAGAAAGAGAATGAATGCAGTTTGCCATGGTCAATTTTATCAGAATAGAATGTCCAAAGCCTTCAACAAAGGAGTCAAGCCGAGACAATTCACACCGGGCAGCTGGTGTTGAAGAAAATATTCCCGCATCAAGATAAAGCTAAGGGGAAGTTCTTTCCTAGCTGGAAGGGCCCGTACATAGTTTACCGGGTCCTAACAGGAGGAGCCCTCATACTCGCAGAAATGGATGGAGATGTTTGGCCAAAGCCAATTAATTCAAATGCATTCAAGCGTTATTATGTGTAATCATTAGGATTTCTCTATGATATAATTTGAACTACGCCTGACCTGATTCCTGTTTAAGATGGGATACATAGGCAGCCCTATGGGTTCGGTCACAATTCAATAAAATTTCATCCCCCCCCCCCCGATATTAGAAACTGGGGCAGAATTTTGAGGAGGACCCTCAAAATTCCAAAGTTAATTCTCAGCCATTCATCGTGCGCAGCCGTCAAAGGCATCAACCCAGCAAACTGGGGTAGAATTTTGAGGAGGACCCTCAAAATTCCGTAGCAAAAGAGGTTGCAATGTCTTGAGCAGCATCACAATCGTTGGTTCATCTAAAAGAAAATTGTTTTCAATTAAGTATTTACAACATTTCTTTACTAAATCATGTATGGCTACTATTAAAATTGCTTTGTTTAGCGATGCTACCCCCAATGATAGCCGAGTAGGAAAAGCAAAGTCCACGGGAGGATGAACTAACCTTCCCCCTTTACAAAACTCTCAATTTTTATTTGAATGCAGGCACCCCAAGACATAAAATCATCAGATACGATTACATACTCATACTTTTTCACGAATACAACTCTCATAATCATCACTTAGTTACAAGTGCTATCCGCACATGACATCCCCAACAGCCACAACATCGCAATCGACTATCAACTATCAGCTATCATCTAAGAGAATTTACCATTAATTGCCTTTTACATTTCTTGCATTGCATAAGGTTACCTTTCTGCCTTCTGAGACTAAGCATTGTCTCCATCTGCATTTTTCTTGCATTGTATAAGGCTGCATTTCTGCCTTCCGAGACTAAACATTGTCTCCATCTGCATTTTTCTTGCATTGCATAAGGCTACCTTTCTGCCTTCCGAGACTAATCATTGTCTCTATCTGCATTTCTCTACATTGCATAAGGCTACCTTTTTGCCTTCTGAGACTAAGCATTATCTCCATTTGAATTTCCTTTCATTGCATAAGGCTACCTTTCTGCCTTCCGAGACTAAGCACTGTCTCCATCTGCATTCTCTCACATTGAATAAGGCTACCTTTCTGCCTTCCGAGACTAAGCATTGTCTTCACCCACATCGGCTGAAATATCGCCATTTTACATTTGCAATTTACATCGGCTGAAATATCGCCACTTCATTTAAATCTCGCATCGGCTGAAATATCGCCATTTTATATTAAATATTTACATCGGCTGAAATGTCGCCACTTCATTAAAAACTCACATTGGCTGAAATATTGCCATTTTATATTCACACTTTACGTCGGCTGAAATATCGCCAACTTTATTTAAATCTTTACATCGACTGAAATATAGCCACTTACATTTCATCGGCTGAAATATCGCCAACTCTATTTAAATCTCTCCATGGCTGAAATAATGCCACCTTTATTTAAATTCCGCACCGGCTAAAATATCGACACTTCATCCTGTATCGGCTAAAAGATCGCCATTTGTAATTACATTTTTTGCATGGTTGAAATATCACCGCTTCATTTAAGTTTTGCATCGGCTGAAAGATCGCCAAATTGTGCAAACGTGTCATTGTTCAGAGGCACCATTTTTATAGCCCGAGAACGCCATGTCATGGCCTGAGGACCCCTGCTTTATCTTTTGTATATCATTATTCAAAGGCATCATAGTTCGGAGGCATCATTATCATAGCCCGAGAACATCATTTCATAGCATGTGAATCCCCTATTATACGCTTCATGGCCCAGGAAGTCTTCCTACTCGTCCAAAGACAACATTCATGGTCCGACGAAAACCTGCATCATGTTTAAATTTATGCACCATATATTTTCGTATTGTTAATTTGTAGGTACACCAGCTATCAACGACCGTCTCAGCAGGAGCGATCTCTATCCAGTTCCCGCAGCCCATCAATCCCTGACCATCCTTCTCAACCTAAACATCACATTCGTCCTTTTCAAAACCTCCATCGGCATATTTCGCCGATGGATCCCGAACTACATATGACCTGATTCCTATAAGACCTGGGATATGTAGGCCTCTCAGGGGCCAGAGCTTGGTCAAAATCTTTCAAATCATTTCTTTCGGTCAAAATTAGCCATCATATCTTTACCCGACAACTCTTTCATCCTTCTCGGGTAAAGAGCGGTAGTTGTTGATACCTAATTTTACCTATATATTTTTATATACTCAAAATATTCTCAAAATAGCATGTACATGCATATATAAGCATTCCCAAAAGTTTTGATATTTTTCCTTTATTTTTAAAGATTTTAAAAATCAATTTATTGTGTATTTTACTACTAAAAAATTCAATAATTATTCCCAGACTGACATTTTGGTGAATAGTTTATTTTTATTCTCATATTTACACAAAGATATAATTAAAGTAATTTTTGCATATTTTTTACATATTTTGTTTGGTATTTTTTAAGCCAAATTGCATATAATTACAATTATAGCCTACTTTACGATTAACAACATTTTACAATTATAAAACCATTTTTTGTATTTTTAGATTAATAGTTATACATTATTGATTAGTTAAGTTCCTTTAATTTGTTTTTAAAATCATTTTTACTATTTTATAAAATAATAAAAAAGGAAAAATTGGCTATTTAATAAACAGCCCTTTATCATTTCAATTTTAGCCAATTTGGCCACACCTCTATCGGATTTTAATTGAACCATTACCCAATTAAACTCACCCCAACCCAATCCCTAATATAGTCTTTGAGTCGTTGGTCAAATAAGATCAACGACCCAAATCTCTTTTCCTAAATTAAATATAATTACCCCCAAACCCCTCATTTCTTCGAGACAGCCTCTCTCTCTCTCTCTCTCTCTCTCTCTCTCTCTATCTATCTATCTATCTCGTCTCTTCCTCTCCCCCTTCTCTCTAGGACCTTCTGGTTCTTTCTTCTTCGATGGCCTCCACCGTCTCTCCGGCCACCTCCAGTCTCACCCCTTTCGACCATCAGCTGCCATGAAACTCTAGCTCACGGATTCCCTCTATTCTTGAGACCCCAGAAGCCTCCACCATGCAAGTCAGTCACTGAAAGCTTCGCCTGGTTTGTTTCCGGCCACCTCCTTTCAACCCCAAGTCTCCGATGGGCATCTCATCGTCTTGCTCAACACCTCTAGGACCTTTGAGGATTCTGGGCCATGTTGATTTAGAACTAGGGCTCTTGGTTCTGCTACTTATGGGTTCTCCAGTGTGATTTTAGGCGAAATCACACTCTATATGTCATGATCGATGGAGTTTCAACATGTTCTTTCAACTTCTATTAAGGTTTCCTTTTTTAAAACCCTAACTCTATCCTGAATCTCTCAAAACGGTGTTATTTTCATATTGTAAGCATGTTTTCTTCTATGTCCTGCTTATCCCCGAGCTTCGTCTGAAAGATCCTCTACTTTGAACCATTTTCACTTTCATTGAAAAAACCTAGGGTTTCTTGGAGTTCTTTTACACATGTTTTCGACCGATTTCTTTATGATTAAACCTTTTCCTTGTTTATTCTGACTGATTTTATGCTCCTACTAATTTTTTTAGCTTGACTCTGCTAAAAACCCTAATTTTTTAAGATTTTTCTTTGTTTTGGTTATAAGTGTAGCATGATTTCTTTACTCTGGTTCTATGTGTGTTAGCATGTTTCTTTGCTTTGATTATGTGTGTTAGCCTAATTTTCTTTGCCTTGTCTCTATATGTTAGCATGTTTCTTCGTTTTGATTATGTGTGTTAACCTGATTTTCCTTGCTTTGGTTCTGTCTGCTAGCCTATTTACCCGATTCTTGTTAATGTCTCGTGGTCACCATGCTTCGAATATGTCCTGCTGAGTCTTAGCCTATTTTTTACCATCTCTGAATGATTGTGTTTGTTCATCTCTTGTTCCCTTTTGTCTATATGGCTAATTTTTTTTATTACCCTTCTTAATTCGCCTCTATTTATATGTTGAGAATGCAGAATCATGACTTCGCATGATTGATTCTGATTTTCCTTGATTGTTGGTAATTGAAAGACTTTCTTTCAAAACCCTAGCATTCTACTCGCATGTTTAAATTAACTAATTTTGTTACCTTATTTGCTATGGTACCTTGTTCTACGTAACCTTTCCTTAATTGGAATTTTCCTAAATTTGGTCCTAATTGACTACTATATGCATACCGAACCTCGACTCATTCCTTATTTAATCCTGCACTGATTTTTCTTCTTGCCTTATATGGTGCCGAATCTTTTCATTTGATTTTGATTCCCTTAACTAATGGGAGTACTTCCCTTATTGTCTAATTGATTGACTCTGAGTTCTTAAATTAACATACTGCTGTGATTTTTATCTTTTTTTTTTTACCACCTACTTTCAACTATAAATATTCAAAGTCTTTCACACGAAAACGACATCACTGTATACTCTCAATTTGGCATTCTCTTTCTCTTGCTCTTTTGTTCTATTACTATTCTCTGCTCTTGCTTATTATCAGTAGGTTGAAAGCCAAGGCTAGTATTGTGTTACTACTTTGTCTTTGCATCCTGCTCTTGCTCTTTTACTGGTATGTCCTAATTAATCTTCAAGTCTCCAACCAATGTGTTTACTTTTGTTTCAGTTCATTATCTTTCTGATCCCTAGCACTTTGTATGTCTTTTTTGATTTACATACTTCTACTGCTGTTTATCTTAAATGTCATAATTGTCCCCCTATTATTGTCTAGGTATCATGTCTATGTTTGACCATTCTTGGTCCCCAGAATCTTCTGATTCTTTGTAGTCATTAAAATCTCTGTACCTCCACTAACATTGTGTGGTATATCTATTTCGTTTCCCATGATCCTTGTATGCAATCATGTACTGTTGAACTATTGTTTCTGCTGTTTTATTTTTAAAAACAAATCCCTTGTTTTTGTAAACTCTTTAAAACTACTTCTTTCTGCACTTCACACTACTCTTAGAGAATAGGTTCTGCCCCCCTTCGTGTGATCATTGCTTTGGGTACCTCTAAATACGCACTGAACTTTACACACAAGGCTGGTATTCCACACTGCACTTGTCCTGCATTCTTCTAAGTGTTTAGGTGCTGGTATTGGCCAGGGACCCAATGGGGCCCTACGGAGCTTTGCCGTACCTAGACTATGGCCATGGCTGTGAAACTCGTAGGGTAAAGGTTGGAAGACTGGGCCTGATTAAAGGCTCCTTATAGAATAACTTCTTAATTTTTGTTCTTTATTACTGTAATTCAGATACTATTGGTTTGTAATAATTTTTAAATGAACGATTGGGGCTGAATAGTGAATATGGGGGGAGGGTTATGCATGCTTAGTATAAATAATGGGTAGAAAACATGCTTATAGGATTTTTATTTACTTATCTGCGCAATAGATAACCTGTATAGGACATGCATCTCATTCATTAGAGATTCTGCTTTAGGTTCTTTACTTTCAGCTTATCATTATGCTCTTGTAACCACGATCAGTTAATAATAAGCAAACAATTATAACAAACCAAATAAATTGTCATTATTGCATTGGCATGTTAGAAACCATGTTTTAGATACTCCTATGTGCATTAGATATCCTGTCCTTAGGACCTTTTACTCGGATTGTGGTATTAATTCATGTTAGTCTAATAACTTTGCTAAAATATGGCTAAGTGGTTTGAAACATTTTCTGCAAATACCTTATCACGCGTACCTTTTAAAAAATCAGAATCCAATATGTGTGTTCATTCCTTGAAATAATCAGTCAATGTATACGATGCTTAGGCAAACTTTAGGACCAATAAGAATTGATTAATCGTGTTTTGGACCAACAAACTTCTTTTAATTTCAACTCTCTCGTTCCCATTCCTACTTTGATTCTCTGAAGTTCACTCTGTTTTCTTAAAAACTCTGCTCCATCTGGAAATAATCGTGAAATAATGCCCCTACTTATTCTTATCGAGTTTCTAATTTTTATGTTTTCAAATCACTGGGCTATCAACCTCTGCATAGAATCGTGCTATTTACTTGTCTTGAAATTATTGTTGGTACTTTATTTTTTTAAACCACGCTTTAACTACTGCTACCTATTCATTTTGTAAAAAACTCCTATTTTTGAGACCTTGAATGTGTTTGAGGCGTTCTAATCATGAGTCCGTTTGAGGAGGGATCTGTGAGCCTTTATTTGATTTTGTATGCTCCTTTTTGTGCAGTCCTAATTTTCATGTATGTCGCCTAGCATTTTTGCCTTTAAACTTAAGGGTTCAGCCTAGTTCCTACCATATAGGAATAGTAGTCCTAAATACCCTCCGGGACTTATAGAACGGGACGGGTAATAGCACGCGGTAAGTAGTCATGACCAACACACGCGCTTAGTAACCTTTACGGGTTGGGAAGGGTAGAATATAGAGATGGTGACTGATGCGCTAATATCTCATGTAGCCCCTTTCCTAAGGAGCAATTACTGAGTATCGCGTTAATGATCCATATTAATCATAAATCTCCTTTTGTAAAACTATTCAAATCTTTTCATAAATCTGTGCCTTCCCTACTTATCTTCAAAGTTGTTTTTTAGCTTATTTGTAATATATTTGAATTTATGATTGTTTTTTTGATTACATGAAGTCACAATATAGCATGGCTGGGAACCACACTAGTGGATCTTGAGGGGTGCCTAACACTTTCCCCTTGAGATAATTTCTAGCCTTTACCCAAACTCTGGTTTTCCAACTCAAAAACCCTTAGTGTCCTAATTCACTTAATCATTAGGTGGCGACTCTTCAATTTCAAAAATCCAAGTCCCAAAAGGGAATAGAGTTGTCCTCCCATATGTCGTAAACACGATTTTGCAAGAAAAATGGGGCGTCGACACTCAGAAACACACATAAAGGGGAATATAATGATCTAAAGGAAGGGGAAGACATAACAACATGCTGATAATGTAACTCTTAACTATAAATTTCACAACAAAATCATAAATATAAGCAAACTAGAAACAAGAGGAACTGAAACAATAAGAGAATCATGATGTTGTTGGAACTTTTGAATTGAAACTAGGACATATCAGTGAAAAGGAGAGTAAGCAGAATGAAAGATCAAGAAAGCAAAAATGGTTGGCCTTGGCTTGCAGCTGGCTAACTTAGAACAGTAGCAAATAACACAAAAGAGAGAGCATAGATTTTTTAGTAGGAGAGGTAGTTCTAAACCCAAGTGTTCGTGTGTTGTGCTAGTGAAAGAGTAGAGTATATATAGTTTGAAATCAAGTATTAAATAAGGTAAGAATCATAGTAGCATAATAATTGAGGAACTCAGAATTAATCAATCAAAAAATCAAGGCAAGTACTCCCTTAAGTTAAGGGAATTAATTCAAACGATAAGAACATGTAGCATATAAGGCAAGAAAAATTAGTACATGACTAATAAGAAAAGAATCAAAGTTCAGTAAGCATAGGGTAGTCAATTAGTACTAAATTCAGAAAACTTCAATTAAGGAAATGATTCAATGAGAATAAAGTACCACAACAAATAAGGTAGGGGATCAGTCAATTTAAACAGACGAGGTAGAATTTTAGGGTTTTAAAAGAAAATCTTTCAATCAGACCATCAAATAAGGAAATCAGAATCAATCAAGAGAGAGTTATGATTCTATACTTCAACATATAAATAGAGAAGAACAAATAGACATAGCAAACAGGCAAAGTCAGCAAATATCAATAGAGAGAGGCAAGTCTTGAACAAATCAAGATGAATACAATCACATAGAGGTGATATAAGTAGGCTAAGGACTCAGTAAAACCTATTCGAAGCACGGTAACCACAGAAGATTAACAAGAATCAAGTAGTCAGGCTAACACACAAAACCAAAACAAAGAAGATCTTAAAAAAAATTAGGGCTTTTAACATAGGCGAGTTGAATAAGCAGTAAAAACACAGAATCAGTTAAGATATGCAATGATAGAAGTTTCAAATATAAAGAATCAGTTTTAACAAAGCGTAGAAGAAGTTCCAAAAACCCTAGCTTTAGAAGAAGATGAAAATGACTTGAAATCGATGATTTTTGTAAAAGAGATTTGAGAATAGTGTGAAACATCAAAGGAAAAGACTCAAATCATTCAAAAGTCGTGTAGATCTAAGAGATGTATGCAAAAAATAGGGTTTCAGAAGAAACCCAAGTGCGGATGAAAGAACCTGTCAAAACCTCAAGGATCGTATCAAGTACAACAAGATTTGACTAGGAATCATACTGAAATATCCAAGAACTTTCCAAACAAAAAACCCTAGATGCAAGCCGGTGTGACCAATGGCCCTTGAAGGCCTCAGAGAAGATGAGTGGCAAAGAAGGAGCCATTAAAGGCTAGGAGTTGAAGGGTGGTCACCAGAGAAGACCGAAAAAGGGAGACTATTGACAGTTTCTAGGGTTAGGTTGAGAGAAGAGAGGATATGAGTGGATTTGAGGGCGGCGGAATCTTAGAAATGAGATAGGGTTAGGGGTTATTGGAATTAAAAAAGGTAAGAGGTAGTATGGACCGTTGATCTGGGAGATCAACAGCCAGAATTTGATCGGGTAGATGGGTTCCGGGTTTGGGTAGGTGTATATAGTATTTTAATCCGAAATTGGGTTGGGGTATTGGGCTTAATTTGGCTAAAATTGAAAGCCAAATCTGGCTACGATTTGAATAGCCAATTTTCCCTATTTTAATTTATAATAAATAAAAATAGTTTTTGGAAAATAATTTAATGTGACAAGATGATTTCAAATATATAATTATCATTTTAAAAATATAGGGACCAATTTCACGCATATAAAATGTAATTTTACATAAAAAGGACTAATATTGCAATTATAGGCAATTTAGCTTGAAAAATACCAAATGCAATTATAAAAATTACATAAAAAATATATCAACCATATTTTGGCATAGGTATAGAGATTAGATGAATAAATGACCATAATAATAATTTGGAAAATAATTATTGAGGATTTTATGAATAAAAGGGAAGAAAAATAAATCAATTTAAATCCTTAAAATCATGAAAAAATTATAAAAAGCTCGTGCATGCTTATATATGCATATATTTAAAAATATATAGAGAAAAATTGGGTATCAATAGGTGCCATCACACCTCTGGTGAGATTTTGGATCGTGATAAATTGATATTAGAGCTTTAGGTTCACATAGGTCTCTCGAGTCACGAGTGGGCCTAGTAGAGTCTTGCAGAATGGTACACAGTACTTATTTTTGAAAGGCTATAAAGCTTTAGGAACTTCTCTGTTTGATTCCTTACCATGCGACTTTGTCTCGTCTTGAAGCTTATATATTCGGTTGTTTTCTATTCATTCGTATGCGATGTGGAGTAATCTATATCATATGGGCACCGACAAGTTATGATGATGATACAGATATGGTGTAATGAGTCGGCCGGCCATTTTGAGTATTGTATCCTTGTTCTCCCATTTACTGCTTATTTTATGCTCAATTGTCATTATGTGACTTGCCAGGGTGGTTGATTTGGTTCTGGGAATATTCCGAAATGAGATGAGACACTTATTCTCAAAGGTTGGAAGCTTAAATATAAATGGTTGATCGGATATTGACTTATGTGTAAATGGCTCCGGAATGAAATTTTGATGGTTTCAATAGCTCTGTTGGGGTGATTTTGGACTTAGTATTTTTTCTGAATGTGATTTGGAGGTCCTTAGTTGATTTAGGATTGATATGGTGAAAATTAAAAATTTGAAGTTTTTGAAATTGAGAAGTTTGACTGAGAGTTGGATTTTTGGTTACCGGGCTCGAATTTTGGTTCCGGTAGTTGGAGTAGGCCCGTTGTGTCATTTATGACTTGTGTGAAACATTTGTTGTCAATCGGACTTGATTTAATTTCGGCGTCAAATGTAGAAGTTGAAAGTTCATAAGTTCATTAGGCTTGATTCGATGTGCAATTCGTGGTTTTAGTGTTGTTTGATGTGATTTAATGCTTCCCGCTAGTTTATATGACGTTTTAGGACTTGTTGGTATGATTGGTTGAGGTCCCAGGGTCTCGGGTAGGTTTCGGATGATTAATGGATAAATTTTGGACTTGGGAGATTGCTGAAGTTTTTTTGGTATACAAGCCTCGTTTCCTTCTTTCTGATCACGTGGATAGGCCTGCGATCGTGAAGGCTTGTTTGGGCAGCTAAGATTTTTACTCTATGCATTTGGAGATGGAGGTTGCGTTCGCGTAGTTTGGTCTTCCAACGAATTGCGAACGCGTGGGCTAGACCGCACTCGCAAAGAAGAAATGTAGCAGCATCTAAGGTCACCCATTTTTTCTTCGTGAACGCATAATGAGGGACGTGATCGCGTAGGTCTAAGGAGGCAGTGCTTTGCGTTCCCATGGGTATTATTGCATTCACATAAGGTTATTCTCTGGGTAGCTGAGTTTGTGCTTCGCGATCGCGAAGCATTTTCTGCGATCGCGATTAAGGGATAACTGGGAAGACATTAAAGTCTCAAAAATGAGGGTTTGAGTATATTTTACAATTTGATTTTGGGAGCTCGGTTGGAGGCGATTCTTGGAGAGATTTGTAAGAGAGTCGTTGGGGTAAGTGATTCTCATTTAGTTTTGGTTAAATTCTATGATTATATCTTTGATTTCATCATTTAATTAGTGATTTAGGTTGAAAAATTAGGGAAAATGGAGGAAACTTCTTTGGCCAAATTTTGGGGATTTGAGCAAGATTTTGGTATCGGATTTGAGTAATTTTTGTATGGTTGGACTCGTGGCTGAATGAGTGTTTGAATTTTTTAACTTTCATTGGATTATGATACATGGGCTCGGGGGTTGACTTTTGAGTTGACTTTTTTACTTTTGATTAAGAACTTAGAATTTATATATGGAATTGATTCCTTTAGCTCGTGTTAATTGTATTGAATTGATTTTGGCTAGATTCAGGATATTTGGAGGCTGATTCGCAAGGAAAAGGCTTGTTGGAGTAGAGTTTTGCACGGCTTGAGGTAGGTAACACTTCTAAACTTGGTACTGAGAGTATGAAACCCCAAATTTCATTTTATGTGAATGGTGTTGGGGTGACGAGCATGCTACGTGATGAGCGTGTGGGCGTGCACCGTAGTAATTGTGATTTAGTTGATTTCATGGAACTGTGTAGCTATCTTATCTAAACATTTTTACTGTACTCTAAGTGTTTTATCATTTGAGTTGTGATTCATGCTAGAAAACATGTTTAGGCTATATGCTGGTACTATTGGGACCCACAGTGGTCGATCTTTTCTATTGAGTTATTTGCTTAATTGTTATTATGTACTCAATCACATTTATCATTGTATATCATATCTCAGTTCATTACTGTATATTGTCACATCTTGTATCATTGATTTGGGATGCTTACCATAAGAGTTGTGATCCCGAGAGACTGGAGAGATTGATCACTCAGTAAGGCCGAGGGCCTATTTGTAAGTGACGTTTATGGGATCAGGCTGCACGCCGCAACAGACATTATTGGTTCATGCCAGGATTTGGCTTATTATAGTGCTTGGGTTGGATTTTCCCCTTCGAAGTCTACATACCCACAGTGAGCACAATTGCTATTGATTCATTTGCATTGGGCTAG
This sequence comes from Nicotiana glauca, assembly GCA_026770625.1. Lineage (NCBI taxonomy): Eukaryota > Viridiplantae > Streptophyta > Magnoliopsida > Solanales > Solanaceae > Nicotiana > Nicotiana glauca. The sequence continues at coordinate 57,650 of MU689849.1, forward strand.
ATCTGCCCTAGATTTATATGTATTGGTCTAGATTTGCCCTGGATTTATATGCATTTGGGATGGATCTACCCTGGACTTATTTGCATATGGGCTGGATCTGCGTGATTGAGTGTGATGAGTGAGAAATGAGACAATCAAGTTGAGTACCTCGAGAGTGTGAGTACACGAGGTTTTATTGTGTTGCATCATATACGATATGCAGATTGGCATGTAGATATAGAGATGTCACATTCTTCATATCATTCAGACTTGATATACTTTATCTATTCCGAGTCATATTTTTAGGAAGATGATTGTGGTTTTAATAACTAAATTGCAATGAAACTAATAAGAAAATAAGAGAATAAGATTACAAGTAGGGTAAACAAACAATTAGAAAGAATTCAGTAAGACAAGAATATTCCGGGGTTATGGGATTAATGTATCTCCTATTACGTTCTTCAGATTGATTTAATCACTTAATTTATCTAATTGATTTTGCTTGCGAAATTCTTTCGACGCTTTGATCGCCTATTCAAGACAACATAAGACTATATGTCTATAGAATCAGAATTACCAAGAATGCATATGTGTTTCCAGCAAAAGTAACCAAGAAAGGTAACTAGAATATGTCTTATTCTCTAATGCTCGGATTCAAGAACTTACTCTATTCAATCTTATATGCAATCTATAGTTCCCACTTTCGAGTTCAACTATAGATTCGTAGATAGTACTCTATTGTTAGCTACACAATAGAATAATTAAGTGTAAAATTGAATAAATAAATTAATATAATAAAATAATGCAATATTCTTATTCGTCAAACCACAATAGTCAATAAAAACCCATAACCCCAGAATAATGAGGTTCTTAGCCACTCATGTTCATAACAATACTCAAAATAAAGTTTTTAAACATAAAAGCTATGAATACCAGATGGAAGATGGAAGATTGATGAATTGCATGCTTCGTTCATGTTTCTTTGCCTTTGCTTGCCTCCAAAATTGATCAGCCCTTCACTAACCACGTTTAGGGGGCATTTATAGGTTATGGTCGGAGTCCCCAAGCTCAAATACAAGTAGAAATCGTTTAAAGTGTGGACTGGGAAGAGACCAAGCCTCAGAGTTCGCGAGGCTTAGTGTGCAGCACGCCTCAGAGTAGGCGTCTCCCACTCCAGCGCCTGGTGGATCTCGCCCAGGACCAGGCATCGCCCACTCTGGCACTTGGTCTAATTTTTTTGCCTTTTGGTGCTCTTTTTGTGTATCTTTGACGTCCATGTGTGCAAACTTCATGCATTTTCATCCTTCAAAAATCCTGCAAGTAAGTAATCGGCTTACCTAATATTAGCTAATAGGTGCCATCACGGCACATAAGGCGGGATATTGGGTTGTGACAAGTTTGTATCAAAGTTCTAGGTTCTTAGGTTCTATGAGTCATGAGCAAGTTTAGTAGAGTCTTGCGGATTGGTACGAAGATGTCTGTACTTATCATCGGTAGGCTTTGGAACTATTAGGAAAACTCCACTTCTTTCATTCCTGTCATGCGAATTTATTAATTTCGAAGTTTGAGCCTTTGTATCTTTATTCTCTCACAGATGGTGAGGACATGCACTACCGGATCAATCGAACAGACACCCGCGCCCCTTGCTAGAGTTGGGAGAGGCCAGGGCCGAGGTAGAGGAGTGGCACGTGTCGTAGCTAGAGAACCTACCCGGGTAGCAATTAAGGAGCCACCAACAACTTCGATTGAGGGATAGGCACCAGAGGCGCCTGTTGTTATTCCCAGACTTTAGGAGACTTTAGCGCAGTTCTTGAGCATGTTTGGTACATTGGCTCAGGTGAGAGGGATCCCGATTGCACTAGCTACTTCACAGATTGGGGGAGAAGCTCAAACTCTTGCTTCCCGTAATCTAGAGCAGCATGATCATGTTGGTCATACTCCAAGTGTGGTGCCCGTACATCCCGCTATTCTGGTTCAGCCTGAGGTTAGGCCATTAGCATAAGAGGAGTAGCGGAAGAGGCTTGAGAGGTTTAAGAAGTATGATTTACCTACTTTCAGTGGCACAACTATCGAGGATATGCATGGTTTTCTAGAAAAGTCTCACCATATTCTCCTCACCATGGGTATTATGGAGGTTTGCGGAGTTGCTTTTACTATATTTCAATTTTTAGGAGCAGAGTATTAGTGGTGGCAATCGTATGAGGAGGGTAAGCCGGTTGATGCAACACCTTTCACTTGGACTAAGTTTTCAAATATGTTCTTGAGGGAGTTTTTTGCCCAGACTCTCTGGGATGTGTGGCGCATAGAGTTTGAGCAGCTGAGCTAGGGCACTATGACAGTGTCAGAGTACACCATCAGGTTCAGCGAGCTTTCCCGACATGTACCTAAATTGGTTCCTATAGTCAGAGAATGATTCTGCAAATTTATCGAGAGGCTCAGTTATGGTCTTATTCAGCATGGCTCGGGAGTTAGAGATTAATACTCTATTTCAGTAGGTTGCGGAGATTTCCATGAGGTTAGGGCGTAATTGAGGTGAGGAGAAGGAGGATAAGGAGGCCAAGAGGTATCGAGGTTCTGGAGGAGTCAGTGCATTCTACTCTTCAGATATGACCCATCACGGTAAAGGTTCGGGCAGTCGGCCAATCCAGTCCGGTTCGATTACTAGTTGGAGATGAAGAAAGAGCAGGAAGTCGCTACTGCTAGATTTGACAGGTTTCTGGGGCTTATCCGAGGAGAATCCTCTTCCAGCAAAGAACCTGGTCCCTAGTCCTCTTAGGTCCCTCAATCTACCCTTAGTCAATCCCTTATCCCGCCCCCACCACCGATGACCAGTGTCTAGATTTGACCCTTTGGGCTTAATGTGGTATATGGTATAACAATGACAAATTTGCTCGTGAAGATATGTACATATTAGTGTAGCACTGGCGGCCATGAGTTTTACATTACTACATCCTCTCACAGACTTTATTGACATTTTATTTTTTCGATAATGCCAAAAGCAAAAGTTAGGTAATGTGCATAATCTATAAACTCGACTATTGAATGCCACTTTTAAACATGGTTCTTGAATTCCACTTGGACTAATAAAGGAAAATACTCTTGAGTTGCCAGTTTGCAAGTTTTGTCTATTACGAATCGTGCCTAGCTATCTACAGGGTACGATGAATGGAAAGCGAGTTCCTTACACTTGTGCGAACATGTACAAATTGAAGAAGAGTGTGGTAAATGAAATTGGTTCGTGTGCTGAAGATTGATGAAAAATTGAGCAAGTTGTTGGCTGAATTGCACATAGTTTGGTTATCATCAATAAGAGAGAATTGTTTGATCTAAGCATATGTTATTTTTTGATGATTAACAAACCTTGTCAGAGAAACAAGTTTCATGTTCCAGTTTTGTGTGTGCTGCTTGACTGATGTGTAGATAAGAGAGATGAAGGTTAAGTGAACTAGGTTCGTGGCAGTCTAGTGGCAACATGATGTTCGATCGCGAAAGGCCATCCCCATGAGATTTCGAATTCCTAGAAGATTATGTCCCTGTCCTATAAGGAATACGCGTATTAGAGGACTTCGTGCATCAAAAGGAATTTATACTTATAGGAAACACTTGTATGTTAATATAAGGTTGAAGAGTTAAAAACAAACAAGGAACCCCAAATCTAAATAGGAGAGGTTTTCGTTAACCGAAATATTCTAAGTTTTGGAGCATTAATTGAATAAGATTTTCGGTAAACCTTCGACCTGTAAAAGAAGACGTTTTTCCACACTTCATGACTAATACTATTGAGAGAAATCACTGACAATACTTCTGACGATAGCAAGCACAACAAAAAAGTACTTCTAAAGATTTAGCCAACCGACTGAAAAACCAATTTGAGAAGATGAAGCTGCTTGAGTTCTTTAGTTTTTAGGTTGATTCTAGTATTCTAAGTTGTATCCTATCTGCTTTTAAAGAAGTGTAAGTCTAGATTATTGTTGAATCTTCATTTTTGTAAGCTTTCTAGGCTAGAGTTAGTTTGGGAAGGGGTTGATACAATTGGGTTGATTGTAAGGGTTAGAGAACTAGAGTTAGTCCCCTTGGTTATAGAGTTGTAACCTAAAAGTGCTCTTTGAAGTTTAGCGGAGATTAGAGAAAAATCCTACTGGGTAGGTGGTGGTTTTAATCCCTTGAGCAAGGAGGTTTTCCACGTAAAATCTTTGTGTTGGTTATTTTTCCACAATAATTTCTGTTTGTGTCTATTAGAATAGTTCAAAATGCGAAAATCAAGTAAGACACAATTCAACCCCCTTGTTATGTCTAGGTGTAATCTAAAATAACAACTGCCGAGGCGAACTGCCCGCTCCCATAATAATATTTCATAACACTGCCGAGGCGAACGGCCCAATCCCACAAGAATAAAGAAACTTTCATTGGGTCACTGGCGCCACTCGTGAAGGTACATGCAAGTCACGAAACCAAGGAATTACCAATCACATAAGTACAAAACAAGTATATGAATGCAAGAGAAATCATAATATTTACCGACAATCAAGTATTCCGCCAAAACCTAAAGTAAAGAGGCTCGGTCAAATACGTAAATTCTAGCCTCAAGCTCAGTTATGAATTCAAGTAATCAAATAGGAAAGATTAATTCAAGTAGTACAGTTAAGGCATGATATAAGTCTAAGTCTACCCGGACATAACCAAGTATCTAGCATACGCACGGATGCTCGTCACCTCAAATATATGTAGCACCAATAACACGTAGCACATAACAGAAAAAATACCTACGAGGATAATTATAAGATTAGGCAAACGATTACCTTGCTTCCAAATCCAATAATCTGTCCATACACCTCACTAACACCTCAAATAATGCTCAAAAACTCATAATTAACTATTAGAATCAATTTCTATCCCCACTCAAAAAGTCAACAAAAGCTAACCCTGGACCCTCGCGCTCGGATAATAGAAATTTTTGAAGATAAATATTATCCATAGACTCATGAACTCACATATATAATTTATTTCTAATTTCATGCCCAAACTAGGGGCCAAATACCATTTTTACCAAAGCTAGTTTTTCCAACAAAAATCCCACAATTCTACTAATTTTCATGTCAAAATGCACCCCAAATCTATTTATTTTACTTACAATAAGTAGGCATCACTTACCTAGTGGTGCTTGATGAAAATGCCGCTTCAAAAGCTTACAAATCGCCCAAGCCAAGAGAAAATATGATAGAATAAGCTTAAGTCCGAAAATGAGATTTATAATCCGCCCAGGCATCCTTCATCGCGATCGCAAAAGCACTCTAGTGATTGCAAAGGCCAATGCCACCCCTGCCAGGGTCTTCTTCTTCGCATTTGCAGTCACCTTCTCACGTTTGTGAACATTTCCGCTAACCCTCCACGTTCGCGGACCCACTGCTGCTTCGCGAAGGCCAAAGCCTAGCAGCCCTTCCCTTCATCTTCCTTCTTCGTGTTCGCGTAGGCTCCTCCACGTTCACAATATGCGGATAGTACTACAAGCACATGCGATTCATATAAATGATCCAGTTAACTAGCACCATAGAGTTTTCAGATTAGCAGGTGCAATTACAGCTCAATAAGGTTGATAAACCGCCCACAACCCTAAAATCTTAATCTCCATTTATTAAAGCTTGATCTGAAACATCTGCATTCTTATTGGTTTAGTTAATTACTTGTTTAATACTTGCAATACTAGTTTTAGTAGAAAAATCATCACTTTTGAGTACCTTGGACAAATAATTGATTTAGTTTGCTTAATTAACAATTGATCTAAGTATTTGTGGGTTCAACATCTGACTCTCGAGTCACTTTATTACATGACGACCACGTATACATGCGTATACTTGGGGATCTAACACCTTTGCGAGTCAAAGAAGGCCATTTATTTGCGGAATGGCGTTACTACAAATCTGTGAGTAAATTAAGTTGTATTAAGATCAAGAAAAGGAAATATTTTCTGTAAGAAATACATAAACCAAGGAGAAGTATATGCATTGGAACATGAAAATTTGCAATGGCTTTGGCCAGAAGAAATAGAAAGATCTTAACGTTATAACATCATAAGAACTTATTACACACTTACTGCATTTGTTTTAGCACCAGGGCCATTTTGCATCCCTCCAAGTGAAGCAATGATGTTCTGAAGTTGAGTGAGCTGCAGGACCGGAACAGTGCTCTTCAGCCAGTTGATTGTTCTGTGTCTCACATACAAATGCCGGACAGCATTGAAGCTTTTCATCAAATAGTATGGCATCTCCTCTGTATCCAGGGTTGTAATACCTAGGATGTTGCAAGAAAGGAACACCCTTCCACCAAAGCTTGAGAGCCTATGAATGTACATAGTGAAAAGGAAAAAGGTAATGAAAGTCATTACGAGAAACACGATTTATCAGAGATTACTTCTGATTTGTGCATAAAGCATGCATTGAGACAATTACATGCTCCAAGAAACAGTTAAATTTTGTAGGCTAAAGCAACTCAAGTTTCGCAGGATCTTCTAATTAATTAGGAGGAGCAGAAAAACCTAACATGAAACTGAAAATTCGTTTTAGGAGTAAAAAGAAGAGACAACATGACAACTAGATTTAACAAAGAAACCCCTGCCCATTGAACTAGGTGCTGATTGAAACTGTCGCAAGATATTCAGAGTATAATATTCAGTAAACCTAATATCAAGTATAATTGAAAAGTGAGTCCATGTGCATTTCCTTCCAGTCAAAAGGGCTACCTGCCAATATATCCATAGTGCAACCTTGTGAGGCATTAGCCAGAAGAATAAAGCAATATCGGTATGTGTGGAGGAAGATACTCTTTTGGCCATCAATGAAGCTGAGAAATAGTCACCATGTTTCGGGTGATTTACTGAAATTGTAACAAACAGATTATTGCCAGGGGTATTTGTTTTCATGGTCCAGTTACCCAGCATATCCTGCAATCAATTACGCAAAACTAGTAATGAATAAAAGCTAAAACCAGATAAATATATATCGTACATGATGAAGATAAAGAGTCTACATGTACGAAAAGCCAAACTGTTAAACGAGACAATTAATGTTATCAAAACTGAGCATAAATCAGACGAGTGCCTAGATACTAGGAATAGGTAGTAGGTAAATTTCAGGATAGTAGCCAGGCCATGTACAAAAGGTTAACGGGATAACAGGTTGCTCAACCTAGGCAGATAACTATATTTGTATTCGACATCTTGCCACAGAGTGATCAGTCTCATTTTTAGTACTACATCCTAACTTAACTGTCAACCTTTCCTTTTTGGGCTGTCTCAAAGCAATGTTCAATTTCTAAAACTTAATCTTTTCAACCTTATGATACTAATAAAAATCCCAAGACAATGTCCACTTCTCTTGAAAGGAAGGGTGAGACCCTTCTTTTGGATTGGAAGGGAAATTCTTGAAAGGAAAATACAAGGAGCAGTTGGTGGTAGTTGAACAAGATACCATGAACCCTTTCTATCCCTTAACTTGGACTTTTGTTGATAAAGAAATTAGTAAAACACGAAATTGATCATTGGTTGTGCTTCGGAAGTCATTAGATCTCAGGAATGGTTAATGACTTACATTTATCTCTGATAAACAAAAGTATGCAAATGCAAGAATTGCCACCAAAAATTATGCAAAGGCCTAAAATGTCATGGAATCAATAACAAACAATATAGCAAACTTATGTATGCATTTCTAAGCTATTTCAACCTTTAGGCAACGATACGTTTGAGGTTTGTATAACTTAAAAACATAATCTTGAAGGAGAAAGAAGCATAAAACAGCAGCGCTAAAGATGGAATAGAGAAATGAGCTCTGTGAACAATATGAGTTAACAAACGAAGAGCATATTATTTGTGTTATAGATGCCAATGCGAAATAGTGATCACTAAAGATGGCTTACCATAAAGGGACTAACGTGAAGGGCTTTGGCAACTACATCTGAGTTGGGATTGAACAAAAATGATACTCTTTCACCCCATGGGGTGTTAGTCACCTGAAAAAGAATTCAGTTAGCAAATAGACAGATTCTTGATTTATAGTCACCTGACAATAGCTTATGGATAGACACGGTCACTAACTTTTGTCCAGAACTAAGACCTAAGTAAGACCTAAATATTTGGTTAGGTACCAATTAGAATGACTCACCTCAGCAATGCACTTCGCCAAACTCTGCGAAGAGCCTTCAATATCATAGCAATAGTACAAACTCAACGGGTTTTGCACATATCCCACACTAGGTGGTATTGTCAACAAGAGACTGCCTTAACAAGACGGGTAATCAGTCCATCAAACTGAAAACACTAGAATATTATACTTGTTTACATCATCAGAAATCAGACTTCGCGTGCACAATCGATACTTTGTTTATGCCAAGCCTCAATATGCCTTAGTATCTCAACAAGATACCAACAGATGAACTTCATATATATTGATTTTGAAAATAAATCCTTATACAAAAAGCAATTAACAATGGAGAACACATGGTAATTCCAAATTATGGATTGCAATGCCAAACAACGTAAATAAGAGATTCCCATTAGAACTGGAAGCAAAATACATCCAGCCTCAATCTTCCTAAAAATGACATACTTCCCATTTTTGTCTATTCCTGAAAGAATATCATATTTCCTTGTTTAGAAACAATTCAACGTTAAACTTCTCATTTTACTCTTAATGAGATGATTTATACCCACACCAATGTCAATGATTTATTTTATATTATAAGTTTTAATAGTCCTTTCTTTAGTAAACTATGTGTCAGTCACACAACGCACATAAATTGGGACGGGGGCAATACCAAATATTTGCACTTCAGAAGTTAAACTGTACCATGAAACAATGTATGTACTGCCGCTACTAATTACTCAGAGTAATTCACTATTTTTCAAAAGGAGTAAGTATTTTCTTATTAACTCAGAGTATTTGTTAGGTATAATTATTTCCCTTTTCTTTTGCCCATCCCAGAAATAAAATTACAGTTCTAATAGTAGTAGAAATTAACTACGCTGTTTCTCTTTTGCTATTTACATGAATATGTTATTAGCCCACCAGGAGACACATAATGAATTGCTAGGTAGAAATATTGTTTTGGCATTTTGTTCATATTTGTCAAATTGCTTTTTAAAGATGACCAATAAATAGCAACGCTTACACGGGGCCGTTGGTGCCAGAAATGGAGCGAGCTTCGTGAGCTGAGATGTGGTCAGGTGGATTACTAGGCGCATGGTCAAGGTCAATGAGCGCGTAGCGCACCGGGTACCGGAAGGAATGGTGAACGGGACTACGGCGTTCGTGCCAGACGGTGCCTTCGTAGAGAGAAACAGAGTCTGCTCCAGCGTCAAAACGGATGCCAAAGTGGCGGAGAAGAAGGCGGAAAGGGAGGAGAAGGGAGAGGAAGAAACAAGTGATGGAAGTTGAAAGTAGGGAGCAGAGAAGATAGAGTAGTTCCATATCTCTCTGTCTCTTTGCTTTGGGAACCTTGTGGCGTTTAATTTGAACGGTTCGTTTTGTAGTGAAGGGACGGACCAATTGTTCGAAGACAATGATTGACTAGATTATGTTTTTTATTAGATAAAATGGACAAAAATGTTTTCTTATGTTTGATGATTGTCTTACATATACAAAATTACATGTAAGCCCTTTTAGTTCTTTATGTTTGTTAAAATTGAACTTTCTGAGCTCTATTATATTTAAAACTAATTACAATAATTACTTTCAGGTAAGAAACACAATTTTGTTCGCAATTCTCACCCTTATATCACTTCACATTGGCACTGTAGAGTCTTTAAACAGAGACATCAGGGAGGAGCTTTGTTTACCCTAAAATTGGATAACAATAGAATTTACACGCGGTTTTAAGGACACCTGATATAACTTGGTACAAATTAAGAAGAATAAATTAATATTGATATTGACGATGAAAGAAATAATGCAAACACACGAATTGTACCGCCTTGGCCCTCGAGTTCAGTCATCCTTGAACCAAATATGTTTCAACTTGCTTGTAAACAAAATAAGAAGATAATAAAAGCTAGCAAATGGCAGTATATTGCCTAATATTGCGTGAGAATGATGTATTTTACAAATGATAAGACCCCCCTTTATATAGTAGGAAAGTCCTACTCTAGATACAATTCTATTATGAGGTAAGAAATTCCATGATCGACTACTTAATCGGCCTCTTCTTGATACATGCCGGGATTCGCGCAGTGATCCCCGCGTGATTGCGGATATTTCGACTTTTGTTAATTGGCTCCGTAAACTTCCTTCGATCTCTATCTTGTCCGTTCTCAGTTTTTGTCGATCTCGATCATGATGGGTCTCAGGGCCAAGAGCTCGACAACCTAACTTTGCATCATAGTTCGATATAACTCGAGGCTAAACCTCAAGTTATCATGTTCCGGTGTCGATTAGTCATACAAAAGGTCAAACCCGACTTTGATCGTGCATAGATAGTCCTCTCATTTCTCGGAGCGAAGATGATGAGAAACTATATGAACTTTTCCAATCCCATCTCAATGTGTCATGACGTAAGCGACAAGCCCGACTATGATGTCAGCGACAAGTGGATACTGAAACGTCATGTCGATTTGGTTACCGAGGCATTAAATGCCTGTCAGTTGCTGGTTGGCCACCACTATTTCTGAACCGCTACCAGCAAGCTATAAATACCGCCACCTTCTTCCACTCAACTTTACGCTCAAAATTTCCTTCATTGTTTCTTCTCTTCAAAAATTACTTTATATTGCAACCCTTGCTCCCAAATATCTTGAATCTTAAGCAAACCGTATATCATTCTAATTCCCTTCTCTTCTACATTAGATTGGTAAAGACTTATAAAACCATACAGCAAAAGGAGGCCGGCTTTTCTTCACGGCACGCCGGCAATGGAGCTACGGCGAAACCTGCCCTTAAGGATTTCATTCTAGGATGGTGTCTTACTGTCGCAGATTTTAGGACTGGAAAAACCTCCTCAATGTCTGGACGATGTGAATTGGTCTCGAGGTACATATGTACGATAACCGATGATCTCCTTGACAAAGTTAAAGAGGAGTTCCACTGGGTCGATAAACTTGTCGTGGTACCTTCGTCCGAGGAGTCGATCACTACCGATGTGGAGGGCTTCCTAAGTGTTTACACTAATCCTTTCACGTTAGGTCCCTTAGACCCTATCATCGTTGCCTTCTGCAAAAGTTATGATGTGGCCCTTGGCCAGATCCATCATTCCTTCTAGAGAATAGTGATCCTCCTCCAATTCTTTGTGAGAAAAAATCGAGGGATGTCCTTTCACCCTCGATCAACTTATGCGCTTTTATAGTCCCCGACTTTATTGTGGAGGGCTGATCAAGCTTGTCCGCCAGGCCGTTAAGGCCCATCTCTCGAGCATAGATGAAGCTCGCGACCGAGGTTGGATGGGCTGATTTGTCAGAATAAGGACTTTGGACCTAATCTATGCTGAAGACATGTTGTTTCCTGAGAAATGGAACATGAACCGTGAGTAGTACTTTGCCTTTTTAAGTGTGCCATTTTACTTCTTATCTTCTTTCCTTATCTATATTTTATTATGTTGCAGCTGTGTCTAGGCGTCAGAGGTAATCCTCGATCTCAAGCAATGGGTTGAGAGCCTAGTATCGCAGAGACCATACTCCGAACGTGCTTAGATGGAATTATCAAAGGATCGATGGGAGGCCTGCAATCATGGAAAGTTTTTTTCTTAAGGTTATAATTTAGGCTACTTCTCAAGCTTACTCTTCTTTTTTTCCTTTGTAGGCCTCAAGAAGGATGTGGCAATTAGGCCCCCATATGAAGAAGTCCTTCCCTAATGACCTGCTCCGAAGCAGGACATATAGAAGAAGAGAAAAGGGGCTCCGAGCTCCCCAAACTCGGAAAAGCAAAAGCCAAAGAAAAGGCAAGCTTGTAAACACAAGGGAGCACCATCGGTCTATTTTGGGACTCAGTTCGTCGGCTAAGGGAAGAGTCCGAAGAAGAAGGATCCAATCTGGTAGCCCGTGTGCTGGCTGGTGCTTCGATACAAAAGCCCTCCGAACCAGAGGAGGTTTTTTTTACCTTGAAAACGGTAATTATAATTAGATTTGATTTTGTGATTCTAAAAATATGTGATCTATTTTTATTCTAGTTGATTGGGTAATAGATGCTAAGTAAGAGATTAGAAAACGAGATACGAGCTTGTAGATAGTATAATGACCAAATCGAATGGCTGGAAATTGGGGCATCGAGCTGGAGTATATAGGCCTCGAAGTCAAGTCGGATGCTCGGCTGGCGGCAATTGAGGGGGGATTAACAGTTATGATAGCTTTGATGAAAGCCTTTTATGATCCACAATGAGCAATAAATGAAGAGCAATAAATAGAACACTATGGATATAAGCAATAAATATAAGTAACAAGATCAAGAGAATATGTTAGAGAGTAGAGAGAATGTTCTTGTATATTCAATATTGAGTATCAGATGTCTTACGAAATGACAGGGATCCCCTTTATATATGAGGGGGAATCCCAACGTAGTACAAATACCTTTTCTACCAAGATACATGGTTAGTACGACTTTTTAATGCCATGGTATGGACTTGAACTGGCCAAATAGACGAGGTAAGCTTTAGTCACATGCCTTGGGAGCCACCTACCTTTTCACCGTGACTATCGATCTGCACTGCCCCGAGGCTGGATGTCAATAATCCCTCGGGTGTTAATCTCGGGCCTATGGAAACGTGCATTTGAAGCGTTGTAGTGACCGAAAATTGGACCATCTGATTTTACCGTATACAAATAGTCCCTGGATTTCTTAGAGTGGAACAATAAGAAATGACTTCGATATCTATCTTCTCAAACTTCCCGCAATGTTGTCATACTCATTACGTAAGCCTTCATGATAACCGAGGCATCCCGTTGATTTGTCTTTCCAGAATTATTTAATGTACTGCCGGTCTATATTCTCCAAAGTGATAATATCACCGCCGGTTCATTTTCCAAAACGTATTGATTGCGCCTATCGGTACATATTTCAAAGTCATTGATTGCCCCATTAGTCACGTTGCCACCCTTTCTATAAATAGTATCCTTCTTGAACTAAAACTTCATTCAAACGTTCTTCAATGACCTTTTACCCCTTTCTTCTCTTCATCCTCATCTACTGTTATCTCCCATGTTTGAGGCCCGTGGCCTTAGGGTCACATGGCAGTGTTCTCACTAGTTACGCCATGGCCCTTTCTCATAGATTTCCCCTACTCAGCAGGATTGTATTGACTTTTTGTTATTGTTGTTGTTGGCCCGAGGTAATGAGAGAGAAATCTCAAATTATCTTCTCATTAGAGGATATGCGAACTACGAACTTCTTCTCATCTCCCCTAATTGCCTGGTGCGACGTCTCGCTCCTTTTGCTTTCCGTAGAGTGCGGTGGTGTCATATACTAACTGTTGCATCCTGCACCGGTGCAACATCTCAAGAAGTAGCTTCAGAATAGTAGTACTGACGAGACCTATACTTGCCAGATTTTTCACCCAGCCACTTCTTCATCTTTAACTGCTTATTCCTCATCTTTCTCTGTTTTAATCTTTAATCTTGAACATTCGATTTGGAAGATCAAGAGGAGGCCCTGAGGGAATGGTTCTCGAAGACACTACCCCCGAGGGTGTACCCCTGAAAGCAAATTAGGCTTATAGCTGTTATATATATTTTTTCTTTTTTCTTTGGCTTCTCTGTTTCTGTGTAAGGACTCTTCGTGGGCTTTTGCAATCAATGTTTATTAATTAAAATGTGCTTCTATGCCAGATTTCCTTTTACTTGCATTTATAAAGAATCTAAGTGCATGACTCTACCTATTGGTCTGAATACTGGGTCCAGGTGTAGGTGTTTCCCCGATCCTTGATTGGTTAATACGATATCCTGCGGAGCCCTTTGTCGTTCCTCGGGCTGAGCCCAAATTGAATTCATACGAGCTTAGGCGATTAGGACGACCGATTCCGAGTTGAAAAAGAGTAGGACTTTAATTTTTTAGAACGAAACTTAGCCTTTCAGACCCCGTCGATAGTCCTCGAGGGGGGACTTGCTAGGATGTCTAAGAATAAAGATAACCTTTAGGTTTTCGAAGGCAATTCCTGAGTGAGAGCCTGCTCAAGCTCGGGCAACTTGAAAACTTGTCTCAAATTTAGAGTGAAGATAGCCTTAAGGCATTATAGATTGATACCGAACGAGGGTATGCTTGGAGTCGGATAGCCTCTGGATTAAAATAACCAAGAGGGCGTTCAATTTGATCCAGAGGCTAGAAATAGCCCTAAGGCTTTACTAGCAATTTTTGAGTGCAAATTGTCTCGGGCTCAGGTAGCTCGAGGGCCAGAGGATTAGGTAGATGACTCGTATTTGCAATAGAAGAAATCCTCGAGGTAGGGTAGCACCTCGAAATCATACCCGTATGAGCAGATTTTTAGAACTTATCTTCTTTTTGATAGAGGTCCTCAAGATCGGGTACCATTTCAAGGCTTGTAATGATGTCAATGGCTCCTTAAAGCGTATATTTTTTTTGACAGAGATCCTCGAGATCGGGTACCATCTCGAGGCTTGTGATGATATAATTGGCTCCTTAGAACCTATCTTCTTTTTGGCGGAGGTCCTCGAGATCGGGTACCATCTCGAGGCTTGTAGTGATAGAAATGGCTCTGTAGAGCCTATCTTCTTCTTGACAGAGGTCCTCAAGGTCGGGTACCATCTTGAGGCTTGTAATGATATCAATGGCTCCTTAGAACCTATCTTCTTTTTGACAGAGGTCCTCGAGATTGAGTACCATCTTGAGGCTTGTAATGATATCAATGGCTCCTTAGAGCCTATCTTCTTCTTGACAGATGTCCTCGAGATCGGGTACCATCTTGAGGCTTGTAATGATGTCAATGGCTCCTTAGAGCCTATCTTTTTCTTGATAGAGGTCTTCGAGATCCGGTACTGTCTCGAGTCTTGTAATGACGCGGGGGTTTTGATCCCTAAAATGTTGTATGACAACATTAATTATATGACACGATTATGAAACGATCAACGTGATCGCACCAGTATACCTTCCCAGAGTGGTAATGGCTTATTCAGTATTTCTATTTGGCCTTTGAGGCGGGTGGATAGCTATCACTTTCTCTATATATATAGGTTTGTCTTCCCTATTTTCAAGATTCACTATTTTGAGTAGTTATTCTCCTTTGTAGAGTTCTTCTTTCTGGTATTAGGTCCCTCACCATTTTAACTTTGACGCCCTTGATCAAATTCCTACTCTAATTCCCTAGTTTCACCACAATTATGGCTGCTACACCGGGGTTCGCTCGGCAAAGAGAAGGGATTTCTGCCCGTGAAGGCTTCTTGAACAAAAATGTTCGGGGTTACTGGGAGTATGCCCCGAAGTTTATTTCTTTAATAGAAGAGGGGCACCTTGAGTCAGTGAGGAAAGATTGTGAATGGAAGGGAAAATGTAGTACTGCGGGTACCTTCCCCGTTAGAGAGCATCGTGGATCATACCGAGGGGTTTTTGAACATGTTCACGTACCCCTTTACGCTAGGCCCTCCTGATAGGGTTATGCTTGACTTATGTTGAAAGTACCAGGTTACCTTGGAAAAGGTTCACCCGTCATTTTGGTGGATAGTATTGATGATGAGGTTCTTTGTGGAAGAAGCAATGCTTGAATTCACTCTTAGTCATCTCATCAGGCTGTATCGGCCTTTTCACCATCGAGGTCTGCTAACCCTAGGATGCCGATCCACCATGCCTTTTGTTGTTGATGATGAAAAAGACGGGTATTATGGATGGATGAGTCGATTCCTTCGAGTACAGACTGTCGATATTATTCCTGTGGAGTTTTTGCCATTTCGTGAGGAATGGAATTTTACATATAAGTGGTACACTTGTGCCTTTGTAGTTTTGCTTATGGCGGAGGCGAGTTCCATAAATGCACCTTCCTTTTCCTTTCTACAGTAATTTTATGGATTCCGTGCGAGGTCCTCAACCTGATAGATTGGGATTGGACATTGGAGACCTACTCAACTTATAACGAGCATAAGTGGCAAGCTTTGTCCTAGGTTAGATGTGAGGCAAAACACCATGGTATGTTCTATGTTATTTGCTCCTTTTTTTGAAGGGTACTTTCTCTTTTCACGCATTAACTCTGACATCACACGCATTGGAGGGGTTCTTTGGAGCGAGATTATGTCCTCTAGGAGAGGGAGAAAGATCACCGGCTTTAGGACCAAGGGATAATAATAATAACAATGAGAAGAAAAGGCCTTTGCATGGCGATGGTGACCATAGCGAGACGAGTTCAGCTGGAAGGCTCGGAGAGGGCGGATCAGGTAAACCTCCAACGCCCGAGATTTCTAGTTCTAGAAAATCGATCCCTCCTCCACCACCGTCATCTTTTATCGTCGAAGGTACTTCGAGGTATGAGGATTCTTTGCCGCTGACTTCTTCTCCCATCGAAGGCACTTCGAGGGATGTTCGACGCCAGGGGCCGTATATATCGGGCGATTGTATCCCAATCGGGGGCAGTTCTACCGGGGTAGATGGAGCCAGACTAGTAGATGTGCGCTCAACGTTCGAGGAAGCTCAGCGGCTCTACTCTGTGATGAGTTTTGGCCATCTTTATTGATTTTATAGTTTTATAATTTTTACTCTCTTATTGAGTTTCTCATTCATAGGCTTTTAACAAGCTCAAGTCTGAGCTGCTCCGTCATGAGCCCAGGTTACGAGAAGCAGTGGATGCAGAGAAATCCCTTAGGCTTCTTTGTGACGAAAGGGAAGACGAGTTGGCACATTTGTGGTATGAGGCGAGTCGAAGTCTGAACTACGAAAACTACCTCGAGGAGCAGGTAATGTTTGTTTCGAGGGATTATGTGTTTCTTCTTATACCTTATGAGGCTAATGTTTTGTCTAGTTCAGTTGCAAAGAAAAATGGAGGACCTGGAATGCCTTAGGAGCGAAGTTGGTCAAGCCAAGTGCGAACGTGATGAGATATAGTTTCGGGTGGACACCTAGATATCAGCTAAGAAAGATGCTTTGGTCAAGGCTTCTACCCTTGAAGTGAAACTTCGCAACGCTCACGAGAACATCTTGGTCCGAACGGATATGATTTCAAGGCTCGACTCTGAGCTCCTGAAGAAGAAGGACGAAGTCGTGGATGCCCGGGCTAAAGCTGAAATGATCTGATGTAAGGCTGATAAGAAGGTGTCTATCTATTTAAAAGACGTTGCCGATGCTCGTGCTATGCTAAGAGGGGCTCTCAACCAGGAGAGTAGGAACAAAGAGTACGTGAGGTGTAAATCTCGGAGGGAAACCCTCGAGGTAATTCATGCTAGGGGCTTCGATCTCTGGGAAGAGATAAAGTAGGCAAAAGCGGAATAACATGATGCTAAGTTCCTTCTGTTGGATGCCAAGGATGGCGATAAAGAGGTCGACGGACCATCGTCCCCGAGGGGGATGTAGATTAGGCCTTTCCTTTCTTGTTTTATGTATAGTGCTTTCAAAGAACTTTTGCAAATAAAACTTATATTCTCCCACATATATGTATAAAAGAAAGTCTCACGGCTTTATATTTCATGCACTTTTCGATGTTCTATTAGCCATCAGCCACACGAACTGGTCTTCAAGTTAAGAGAACCCTTAGATTTATAATATGGCCTTGGGGCTCGTTGAGTTGGCCCGTAGGCTCTTATGAGTTTGTTCGGTATGGACTTTTAGTATAAGCTGATGTTTAAGCTCTTATGCTTTTGCTCTTAGGCATTTCAGTTAATAGTTTCGGGTTCTATCTCCGAGTCGGGTTTTGACTCGAGCTCATTGGCCCTTAAGTTTTTGAATTTAAGGCTGGCCCTTAGGCTCTTATGCGCTTGGTCGATACAACCTTTTAGATGGGCTAACGGCAGTAGCTCTTACACTTTAGGTCAATACGACCTTTTATATGGGCTAGTGACAGTGGCTCTTACACTATAGGTCAGTACGACCTTTTATATGGGCTGGCAATAGTGGATATTATGAATTGGGTCGGTATGACCTCTAGTATAGGGTTTATTTTTCCCTTGTTAAGGACTTTTTGAGATTGTGTTTTTACTAACTCTTCGACGGTTCGGCAAAACCTTGATTGCGAGCCGTTATATGGCTATGATCGAGCACCTTTGGGAGGTTTTGGCTCGGTTGCTGAGTATCTCGAAGCCTATAGTTTGGAGCTAACATGGTCGAAGCTCTTTGCCTATGTCTAGGGAAACCTATTTAACCGGTTCTTTTCGAGGTACATTCAAAGTAATTCATGGCATATGATTTTATAGCGATGGTCGAGCATCCCCGAGTCACATTAGTTTGGCTGGTACAGCTTTGTGACCGTAGTCATTATGTTTGGATAGAGCCTTTCAGTTCTCGAGTGAAGTAGTTTCAGCGTCTATATCGAGGTTATGCCTTTTTAGGGGTCTTACAAGTTCGATTTATAGCCTTAAATTTAAGATCGGGATTATGCCTTTTGTAAGGTCTTACAAATTTTTACATGCCTTTGAGGTCTTACAGTTTTGGTTACTTGGCACAATTATGGTTTATGCCTTGCTTGAGGTCTTACAGTTTTGGTTGATTGGTAGAAGTATGGTTCATTCCTTGCTTGATGTCTTACAATTTTGGTTACTTGGCACAAGTACGGTTCATGCCTTGCTTGAGGTTTTACAGTTTTTGTTGCTGCCTTATACAAGTCTTACGAGACCGAGGCTGCCCACGTGGGGTCTTATGACTTCAGGTTTTTGATAAGTCAATGGGAGTGGCGGTTGGCAGAAATCCTCAAGTCATCAAAATTTTCTTGGCTCGGGAGCCATTTTTTGAAAACCTGATATTGACTCATCGAGGGCTTACGAGTTCTAATCGTCCAACCCGGAGGTCATGAGTCCTCGAGTTTTTGACACCAGTCCCTGAGTGTTTATGATGTTTTTGGCTCTGGAGCTATTTTTGTGAACTTGATATTGCCTCATTGAGGGCTTACGAGTTTGAAACTTTGACTTGGAGGTCGTACGGTTTCGAGTTGTTAACGCCAATCCCCGAGTATTCGGGACGTTTTTGGCTTTGGAGCCATTTTTGCAAAAATACTGAGCTTTTTTGAAACGCGAAATGCTTTGGAAAGTATTCTCTGATTACTTGGCACAAGTATACACGTTTTCACTGTTAAGGGCTCGGTTATTCTATACGGACATGGTTCGTTCGACCGTTAGGCCCGATACATTATTTTCCTATCGAGACCCCGTTCAACATATCTTGTTTTCTTCGAGGAGGTGACCTTTCAAGGGAATGCCCCCAGTATTCGATGTTGATTGAAAAAGAAACCTTGAATACTTGTTGAGTCTTCCTTAGGTAGCATATAGATGTTTCCTCATTAAAAACCTTGACGATAAAACCGTTCTTTGGATCAAAACTCGATCGAAGGAAAAGAGTGCAACCTATGCTTTTGGAACCTAAGGCCTTCGAGTTGGAAAGAGCTTAGGCCATTTCAATCGGATACTTTCATTCAGGTTAGTATAAAATGTAACTAAAAAAAGGGAGATGACCATATCTTAGTGCTGGCGATGCTTTGGACCTCGATGTTATTCAATCGTTCATTATGAGGACTCGGTCCGGTCCTTTGTCTTGTTTAGTCGGGCGTAGCCGAGATCTTATCGCTACTTTACTATCTACTTATCCTTCGGCTCCTTCGATGGTGGAGGTATTGGTATTGATTCCACATCATGCACCGTGAACATCTCTTTTGCTATATGCTATTCCTAGTAGATGGTTTTTACCCTATCCTTTGTCAGGAATTTCATCATTTGATGGAGGGTGGATGATACTACTCTCATACAATGCATCCATGGCCTCCCAAACAAGGCATTGTACCTCATGTCTCCTTCGATGGCATGGAATTTGGCATTTTGGGTTGTGTCGGCCACGTTGATTGGGAGGGTGATTTCCCCTTTCGTTATTTCTCTCGCCAGGTTGATTCCGTTGAGGGCGCAAGAGGAGGGCATGATTTGTTCAAGTAGTCCGAGCTGCTCTACCACCCTCGACTTGATAATATTGGCCGATCTACCTGGATCCGCAAGTACATGTTTAATTTGAAATGTATTTACAAAGAAAAAGATTACCAGTGCGTCGTTGTGAGGCTGAGACAAGGTCTCAATGTCTTCGTCGCTGAATGTGAGAGCGTCCTCGAGTATGTATCCTCGAGTTTGCTTTTTTTCGATGATGGATATTTTTGTTCTTCTGATTATGGGTTCTTGTGGAGCATCGATGCCTCCTAAGATCATATGGATGACATGTTATGGCTCATTTGTTTCATTCTTCTTGGTTGCCTCTCTTTCCCAGAACTGATTTTCGGCCCGGTCACTGAGTTGCTGGAAATCTTTGGTCCGGAGTTGCTGGCAATATTTGGTCCTATGACCGTGTGTGTTGTGAAACTCACAAACTAAGTTATGGTTTCTTTATGAAAGATCTGAATGTACAGGAATTGGACACCTAGTGTCTCTGATTTTACTGATGGCAAATACAATGTTTGAAACGTCGACATTGAAGTTGTATTCCGACAAGTGGGGCACCTCTATCGGCCATGTGTTCCTATCGAATCTAGCTTTGTTAACAAGTCCCCGAGGATTCTGGCCTTGAGCTATCCTCCGGTCATTGCAGGGTATGTTGCGCCTTGGGCCGTTTCTTCTATCTTCAGTGTATGGTTGGTATCTCTCTTTATTCGGCTTTGACTCCTTTTTCAGAAGCCTACTAGAATATACCGAGCCCTAGGGTGCTCCCAGTTGGTCATCTTTGACCCTGATCTTTGATTGGTATCGGTTGTGTACGTCTGACCAAGTCACGGCAGGATATTCGACTAAGTTCTGCTCCAGGTGCTTCGAAGCTACTGAGCTTCACTCGTTCAAACCTGGAGTGAAAGCCTGCACTGCCCATCCGTCGGAGATCGGTGGTAGTTCCATTCGTTCCATTTGAAAGAGATATACAAAATCTCGCAGCATCTCGTTCTCCCTTTTCTTGATTTTTGAAGTCGTCAGATTTCTTTGTAGCTACTTTGATGGCACCAGCATGTGCCTTTATGAAAGAATCTGCCAGTATGGCAAATGAAGCTATTGAATTTGGGGCCAGGTTGTTATACCACATCATTTCCCGTTTTGAAAGTGTCTCTCTAAGCTTTTTAAGTAGGACGGACTCGATCTCATCGTCCTTTAGGTTGTTGCCCTTCACTGCATAAATGTAGGCAGTGACTTGTTCGTTAGGGTCCGAGGTTCTATTGTACTTTGGAAGCTTGGGCATTTTGAACTTCTTTGGAATGGGTTTCGGGGCCGCTTCCTGTGGCAACGACTTTCGTACAAACTTCTTCGAATCTACACCTTTTAGAATCAAGGGTGCGCCCGAAATTTGATCGACCCTGGAATTGTAAGTCTCTACCTTCCTGTCATTGGCTTCTATCTTCTTTTCACACGACTTGATCCTCTTTATGAGGTCCTCGAGCATCTTTATGATGGCGGGGTCGGTTGTCAACCCATTGTTACTTGATCTTTCTGGTACCTGCTCGGCTTGGGGAGCTGTCTCCGGGGCTACCATGCTGGGAGTCTTTTGGTGGCTTTGTAGCTGAGCAATCGCCAGCTGTTGTGCTTGTAACATTTCGAAGATGACATGAAGGCTAACCCCTTGTTCTTCTTGAGCTGAGTTTTTTTGGTCTTCTTGTCTATATTCTTGGTGTATGCTCTTGTTGGTGTGGGAGCTTATTTCGACTTCTTGAGCATTGCGCGAGACCACATCCGCGAGAATTGGTCCTGGTGCATTTTCAGGGTTTCTTGGTGGTACACCAACATATGGAACATCCACACCATTTTTCCCATGGTCTCAATATTTGTATTTTCACATGCATTTTATGAGTTAGACATTATGACCTAAAATCAAAGATATTGGACAAGAAAAAGTGTGAAACGTTACTTGCGTTATGTAGTAAACCAGCAAGAAAATATTCACTATTATTCTTAGCTCCACACTCGGTACCAAACTGTTTACCTTGAAAACGGTAATTACAATTAGATTTGATTTTGTGGTTCTAAAAATACATTATCTATTAATACTTGTTGATTGGTCAATAGATGCTAAGTAAGAGATTAGAAAATGAGATAAGAGCTTGTAGATAGTATAATGACCAAACTGAATGGCTGAAATCGAGGCCTCGAGCTGGCGTATACGGGCCTTGTGGTCGAGTCGGATGCTCGACTAGGGGTGATTGGGGGGGGGGGTTAATAGTTATGATAGCTTTGATGGAAGCTTTTTATTATTAATAACCAGCAATAAATGAAGAATGATAAATCGAACATTATGGATATAAGAAATAAATATAAGTAATAAAATCAAGAGAACATGTTAGATAGCAGAAAGAATGTTTTTGTATATTCAATATTGAGTATCATATGTCTTACAAAATGATAAGGATCCCCATTATATATGAGGGGGAATCCCAACATAGTACAAAATCCTTTTCTACCAAGATACATATTTAGTACAACTATTTAATGCTATGGTACGGACTTGAACTAGCCAAATGGACTAGGCCAACTTTAGTAACATGCCTTGGGAGCGTCCCACCTTTTCACCGTGACTATCGATCTGCACTACCCCGAGGATAGAGTCAATAATCCCTCGGGTGTTAATCTCGACCATAATCTCGGGCCTATAGAAACGTGCTTATGAAGCATCATAGTGACCGAAAATTGGACCCTCCGATTTTACCGTATACAAGGTTGACAAAGGAGCTTCGACCGAGGTTCTCTAGCCAGAAGGAGTTGATGACACTCTGTCGTAGGATGAGATGGTCTATAGAGAGACTGAGGGCGAGTCTTCCCGAGTGGTGGCAGATTTTCCAAGGGATGAGCTCGGTATAATTGATATTTTTGGGTCCCCTCAGATTTCGAATGCCACGATCTGTGAGGCCAATATGTTGAGCGGTCACTCTTGCGAGGGTCCTCAAGAGGCGGTCAATATCTATGAATTCTTGGATGGGGTTGAGTTCTATGCTTTGGATGATGTCATCGGGCTTGGTGACCTGCCGGTGCCGAAGAAGCTTCAGGTAGATTTAGTGTTGGCTCGGTGTAAGCATGCTGAGATAGCCGAATAGGTATTTTGAGTACTTCATGATAGTTAAGATGAATTGGAGATAACGACTAACAATCCGATTCAGTAGGTCCGACAGAAGCTCGAATAGATCGGGGACCTTATGAAATAAATAGATGCGATTCGAGCTGAGGCTAAAGAGTTCAAAAAGAACATGGATATCATAGCCTTGAAAAAGGAGGCTGCCCAAAGAAAGCTGGAGTCGTCCAAGTCCTAGATCTGGGTTGAAAGAGAGAAAACCTTGGTGCAAGCCAAGAAAATCGAGGAGCTTCAGTCCCAATTAGCTAACTTGGCCAATGAGCTTGAGGCAGCCAAATCTGAGGTGGCCGTGTCCAACACCAAAGCCAATGCTACTGCAACCCAGTATAAGGTTGATGTTAGGGCTATCCAGGCGCATGCCAAAATCATGATGGATCATGCAAAATTGCAAGCTCTAAGGGAAGCCCTCCAGGGAGTCCATGTTCAGGGTTTCAATATACAGGCTGAACTCGAGAACGCCAAAATAGAGAAGCTAGGCTCGAAAGTTGGCCTTTCCCAAGGAAGACTCAGATAGCTTGAGCGAGTCTGAAGGCGGGGAAGATACTGAGGGCAAAAATGTTGCCTCTGATGAAGATCTGGCCATTTAGGCCTTTATATTTTTTGGTTTTCCTTTGAATTTTTTCTGAGTCCATTTTGGCCATTGTAAATTTTGTATTAGGCCGATTTGGCCTTTGTTAAAAATTATTGTATATAAATATAAGGCTTTTCTTTCCTTTCGGCTCAATTTTTTTTCTTCGTGTTATTATTTGTATTCACAAAGGTTAGAATACCTTAGCATGAAACAATAACGTTGTGGTCGAGGGTTTGAAGAAACCTTGCCTCTATTTTCGTTCTAGGTTAAGGCGTTATCGGGGTTCAATGTTATAAAGTTTTCTCTCAAAAATATCTTAAGTTTGTGATTCTACCGAAGGTAATCTTTAGAACCTTTTGTGAAAGAATTTTATTTTTTCTTTTCCGAAGGCCTATTTATAGTACGGATTTCAAACGTCATCGAACTGTGTTAAATTGGTCTTAGCCTTTTAGTTCGGGGGCTTCTTATTTGGTTTGTTTTCCCATTTTAGTTGTGCTTTCTTGAGATAATAGTACCCGAGTGGGTATGACCGTGGCCTTTAAAATTCGATGGTTGCTTGAGAGGTCTTATTCGATAATTAATAGTGTGATTCTCTCTTTCGAACTATAGTCCCCGAGTGTGGGGTGATCATTCGAACTCTTGTTATAATTGAGAAGGAAATTGTAAAGTGGAAATTTTTTCTAAGACATAAGATAATTTCAAGGAAAGTACTTTTCTTTATTCCTATGAAAAATACTTACACATGTGTACATGTTTTATGCCCGGGCTCGAGCAACCTATATAGGCACGATTCATTTGACCGTTTGGACCTTACAACAAATCTTACCTATCGAGACCCTTCTCTTACGAAGTAATTTCCTTGCAAAAAGTTGACATCCGTGGGTAATGCCTCGTAGTATTTGAGGCTGATTATAGAGGAGCCTCGAATACTATTAGTATGACTTTGATACTGATTCGTGATCGGCCTTCGACTCTAAGCTAGCACAATCCACTATTTCCTCGTTAAAAGCCTTGCTTAAAAACCCAATTGGGACAAAAACGGTTCAAGGGAAAAAGAGTGCAACGTGTGCTTTAAGAGCTCAAGACTTCATGCCACTTCTTGTCTATCACCTGCAAGTGTTAGTCAAAAAATAGAAACAATTGAAATTGGGTTGTACCTTAGCATTAATACCATTTAAGATGAGTTACGTTCCAATTGTTCGGTAGTTGTTCTTCGTTCATCATTCCGAGATTATAGGACCATTTCCCTGTGATCTCGAGAATCAGGATACCGTCCTTCCCAGTTCAGACCTAATTTCCCTTTATTTTGATTTCGGGTGTTTAATTTTGAAATTCCTCAGCACCAAGTCCCTGACATTAAATTATCGAAGATTGGCCCTTCGATTGTAATACATTTCGATGTGTTTCTTTTGGGCGGCCAATCGAACAAAGGTAGTTTTACGCCGTTCATCTAATAACTTCAGGCTTGTATTCCTAGCCTCATCATTCGATTCCTTCATTGCATATCAGAATCTGATACTCGGCTCCTCGACATCGACCAGTGTTAAAGTTGCGGCATCGTAAACCAATGGGAGTGGGGTGGCCCCGGTACTAGACTTTGAAGTTGTGCGATACGCCCAAAGAACTTCGGGCAGGATCTCTGTCTATTTTCCCTTGGCGTCAGTCAACCTATTCTTGAGGTTTAGGATTATGATTTTTTTGGGTTTAATTTGGCTTGTTCATTCCCACTAGGGTGATAAGGTCTTGATAAGATCCTTTTGATCTTATGGTCTTCGAGATATTTGGTCACCTTGCTGCCTATAAACTATTTTCTATTGTCACATTCAATTTTGGATACATATGATGTGGTCCTAAATGAAGTCGATGACTTCCTTCTCACTGATCTTCTGGTATGCATGTGCTTTAACCCACTTAGAGAAACAAATAGTCATAAACAAAACAAATTGATCCTTACCTGACGCTGATGGAAAAAGGACCGACAATGTTCATCCCCCACTTCACGAACGACCACGACAATAAAACTGAATGCAGCAGCTCCTCGGGTTGATAAATCATCGGAGCATGTATTTGGAAATCATTTTAGCACAAACTCCTCCGTGTCTTTTTCCATATCGACCCAATAATATCCGGATCTGATTACCTTTCGAACAAATGGTTCGGCACTAGAGTGGTTCCTACAAGTGCCTTCGTGGAATTCCCTTAAAATGTACTCGGTATTCCTTGGTCCCAAACATATTACTAACAGACCATACAACATTCTCCTAAGCAAGGTTCCATCTTTGGACAAGATAAGTCGGGCTGCCTTTGTGCGCAGGGCCCTCAATTCCTTTGGATCTGAGGGAAGTTTCTCAGTTTTCAAATACTCTATGTATTTCTTTCTCCAATCCCAAGTGAAGCATGTGGAGTTTATTTTGGCGTGATCTTCTTCTACTGCCGACCTTATAAGTTGTACGACCTCTCCCGAGTTGAGCTTGCTGTCTTTGACTGACGACCTAAGTTTGTAAGGGTATCAACTTAATTGTTTTGATCTCGAGGCATGTGTTAAAGCCATTCTTTGAAACGATGCAATATTACATATAGCTTGTCCAAGTACCTTTTGCATTCGTTCTTCCCTAACCTCGAATGTTTCGCTTACTTGGTTTACCACAAGGAGGGAATCACAGTTATCTGCGATCACTTCTGCCTCCAAGCCTTTGGCCAAATCGAGTCCATATTCGAGGTTCTTTTTCGTTTATTTGTTTAGATCTGTGCTAGATCTATGCTATATTTGATATTTCAAGTGTTTTCCCCAAATTACCTTTTCAAAAATCCTTTGATTTCAAATTAGGGTTTCTGAGTCTCTTTGTTATGTTTTGTTTGATTTAGCTGACTTATCATATCTAGGTTTAATTGGTGTTGAAAACCCTAATTCTTGGGATTTGTTTGAGTTTCTGAGTCTATCTGTTAGTATTCATTTGATTTACTGATTAGTGTTGAAAATCCTAATTTTTGGGGTTTATTTGAGATTCTGAAACTGTTTGTTTGTTTCAACTATTTATCGCCTCTAAACTCGACTGATTTTGAAAACCCTAGTTCTTTGGGGTCTATTCGAGTTCCTAAGGCTATTTGTGCAACTCGTCTGTCTGAGGTTGCTCAAACCGCTTCCTTTAACTTCAGCATCTCTTTTCTTTATGTGATTCATTTTGTTCTGAGTTCTTGCTATCTGTCAAACTCGACTATGTTTTTAGAAAGGTTTTCATTTGACTTTTTGCATGCTTCTGATCTTTTCTCTATTACTAAGCCAATGAAACTTGACCTACGTGACTATCACGCTGTATGTGCTTGCTGTCTATTAATTCTGTGCTATTACTGTATGCTATTTCCTCTCGCCATAGCTTGACCTCACAGGTCTATTACTTGTGCACTTCATTTATATACTGAGTCCTTTCTGTGATTGATTTTCAAACTCGTGACTGATTTTCAAAACTTTTCCTTGTGAAATTATGATTTTACTCGCCTGTTAAGGGTTAACTGATTCATTTCCTAAAATTAAGTATACTTTGTACTTAGACTTAAATATTTACTCTATACTTTTACTATCCCTTATATGGTCAGAAATCAATCTTTCTCAAATTGATTTCTTTCCTTAATTAATCCTGTTAGTATCCGTTTGAGCAGTAATCCCTTGATTAGAGGGAAATACTTGTGTTAATTGATTTTGACTGTGATTATTTCCATGTTTGTGTTAAGACCTTACTTGTTACCCTATTCTCTACTCGTTTTCAAAACTATAAATACCTGTACCTCTTCTCTTTAAAAAAAAAGGAGTTCTAACACACAGAACAAGTCATTACTTCTTCTCTCAAATACACTCAGATTTTCTTAAAAGTATTCAAGTTCTCTGAACTCATAAGCTTAAAGTTCTCTTCTCTGATTTTGGTTTGGCTGAAAGAATCCTACTTTCTCTCTGCTTACTTTTCTGCTATTGGTATGTCTCTCTTTGTTTAATTTCTGCCTCTCCACTACATGTTTATTCTTCAGCCTTTCCTTTGTTTGCCTTACTGTCTCTATGCTGTAATTCTCTGCAAGTTTACTTACTTCCTTATCTCTGTACTTACATGAATCCCTATCCCTAGTCCTTTTGTATCTTGAGTTATGGTTCAAAAAACATGACAACACTTGACATTGTTGTTCATGTATATGGACTAGACTTCCTGAGTCCTAAACTCTTTCAACTCCCATTCCCCTTCCCCTTTATATGTATTTTGAGCTTGAGACCTTGGTCTGGCAGTGTCCTAATCATTGTCCAAACCATGGTCTGACCTTCAATAGGTCTGTGCTCTTATTTGCTGGCTGAACAGGCTTAGTCAGGGGTGTGCCAACCTACCTTATGGTTAGGCATGACCACCAGCGTGCTTTGGCACCACCTACCCCTCTTTATTGCACTGACACTCGCTCTTAGGACTTAATTTCTGCCTCCCCCCCTCTTGTGAGCCTTGCCTTGGGATCCATGAGCTCCTTCTGGACTTGGACACCTGAGGGCTGGCTTTTCCGCACTGCGCTATAACTTATTCTGATTAATATCTTGGGTGCAAGCACTGCCTGGAGTTCCTGAAACTCCTTGGATCTCTGAAACACCCTAGATAAGAGAAGGCTTTGGAAATCTTAATCTCGGATGTGGTTCAATCTCATATTGCTAAACACTAAGTCTGATTTAGGTTGCTCAGATGTAGCTGTAATTTTTTATTGTACTTTTAATTTTAGTTTATTTTACTGGTCTGTAATAATTTGTACAAACTCATGGGGATTTAGTGAAAAGGGAGGGAGGTTACTTTTATACACAAAGGGTAGAATATGGATATGATGACCAGTGCGCTAATATCACGTGCGACCCCTTTCCGAGGAGTGATTGCTGGATATTGCATTACCGTGATCCATATTATTTACAAACCTAGGACCCGTTTCCCTTTTTACTTGTTCTTTTTTTTTAAGTTTTCTTTCAAACCAACTTCATGTATTTTCTACTCCTTTTCTTTTTCAAACTCCTAAACTTGTTTGCAATACTATGTGAAAACCCTCTTCTTTATTTTATACTTGTCTTCTTCATGGCTTAAAGTCACAATTATAGCATGACCGGGAACCACACTAGTGGATCTTGAGGGATGCCTAATACCTTCCCCTCGAGATAATTTCTAGCCCTTACCTAAACTTTGGTTCTTCATCTCAATTCTTTCTTAAAAGTGTCCTAATTCACTATAATCATTAGGTGGTGACTCTTCAAACTCAAAGACCCAATTCTCGCAAGGGAATAGAGTTATCCTCCCAAATGTCGTATACCCGATTCTGAACTCCGTTTGGAAAAAGGGGGCATCGACAGCATGGCAACTCTGCTGGGGAGTTCTTTAGGATTTTACCATTGCATGTTTCTTGTGACTTTATTATCTCATTAATTGCTTTTATTTATTGCCTTTTATTCTTCCACTGCGAAACTGACTTGGCTCTTCATGTTTTTTCCTTCCTTTAACTGTTTTCCTCTACTGCTTTATTTCAATACTGTTGTAATTACGAACAATTATTGTAAACATTTATCTTATGAACGTGGAAATACATGTCAATTTGTTTCATTATTGTAAACTGTATCTTCAACATCATATTCCACTCCTGCCAAACAAATATCATAGCAACGCTTATAATGAGTGGTTGCGCCCTTCCAATAGTATCACCCTTTAAATTTGGCAAAGGCATATTTACGGTAAAACCAGTCGATCAGCGGTGCAGTCGACGGTTCCGTGCCTTTCCCTCTTGAGTTGTCCGCTCAAGGGTACCTATCTAATACCCCAATAGAAACCTTACTCCGTTTAAAATGTACATGCATCATGGTCAAACCTAGCTGAGTCAGTTATGTTGTCCACATAATGACTCATTAGGATAGCCTTGTCCAAAGTCCACCGGGTTTCCTTGAAATCCAAACGGACACCTCCATGTTCTGTGCATTTATTTGGAGAACTAAATGCTTGCTATGCCAATTATTGGTTTAAATAGTCGAGTCCGGTGGGTTGAGGGCCTAACACTTTATTTTGCAGAAAATGAAGCACAAAGTCCCCAAATTTGACATGGTAACCAACAATTATCCAAGGCTGCTGAATTGGTGGAAAGACACCTCCACTCTAGTGATTAGACGCTCGTCCGCAAATACTTAGGGAATTTGCCTTCTCTTCTAGAAATCCAGCCTGACAACAAAATCATAGAGGCTGCGACACTGTTCTGGGATAGTGATAGGTCCGTGTTCCGCTTCGGGGACCTTGAAAAGACTCCTTTGCTAGAAGAAATAAGAGGTTCAGCTGGTATTCCAGGGGAGACTCCAGGTTTGCTTATGCCGGAGAATCGTAAGGGTAGGGGTTTCCTTAAGATGATGGGTGAATCCAGATTTAACCTGTCTGAAAGACTCTTACATCCTATTCGACTATCTGTATGAGAGGTACGGCCGTAGCAAGTCATATCGCACCAACTCAGATGAATTAACCCTCACCCCATTGGGGCATATCCACAAAAGGGTCTTCGTTTTTATGTTCTGCTTTTTGGGAGTGTTCCCTATGAAGAAGGCTAGGATCCACACCAGACTGGCCATGGTAACCAAGACTTTGATGGAAGGAATTGGCGGGAAACCTTTCAGTATAGTGCCCATGATTGTTGTCGAGATATACCGAGCCCTAGACAACTGTAAGCAAAAGGCCAATCATTTTGAGGGTTGCAACTTATTACTTCAGCTCTGGCTCATGGAGCACCTCGAGAAAAGAGAATACTGGCAAGAGATCCTACACAAAGACTGGGATGATCACATTGCCTTCCACCATCCAAGGCGTATGAATTATATGCCTAACATGTTCGCTCAGCCAGAGGATGCTGGAGAATGGGTAGAGTTATTTGAGAATATTAAAGGAGACCAGGTACAGTGGATAGTCGAGTGGTTCCCTACGGAAGAATTCATTATTCAATCTCGAGACGCACTATTTTTCATACTAATTGGTCTAAGAGGAACTTACCCCTACGTCTCCCTCCAAGCCATGAGGCAGGCTGGAAGAAAACAAATCATACCAAGGGTCGACAAAATGAGTCACTTCAGGGCTGACTTCCAGGACGATGATAGCCCTCACAAGTGCTAAGCTCAGTACATGTGGCATTGCAAACTCATTTTGGGGAAAGAATCTATTGAGCCAGATAGGTATCACGCCGGTTGTGTGCCACACTACTCGGGTTGGTTGCAAGATAATAATAACGGTTTGGGTTAGCCCGGGTTCATTCGAGGACACAGAATTATCGACGAGCACGATGAAGCACAGGTTAAGTAGAATCAACTGCGCAAGAGAATTTGAGAGTGTGAAAGTGAGCACTAGGAAATACAAGAAGCCCATCAGAAGTTGATCGAGGAGTGGAAAGATATGGCTGTCAGCGCCAATAAGTGACTAGGGTATTTAGAGCGGGGTCTAGTGTAGATAGAAGGAAAGTTCATCAAGGGAATTGAAGACTGTCAAAATGCTGAAGGGAATGCAGGCGCACATCTGGCCTGAGCTTATTTGCTGCT
The DNA here is from genome assembly GCA_026770625.1 of Nicotiana glauca. Taxonomy (NCBI): domain Eukaryota; kingdom Viridiplantae; phylum Streptophyta; class Magnoliopsida; order Solanales; family Solanaceae; genus Nicotiana; species Nicotiana glauca. The sequence continues at coordinate 88,944 of MU689849.1, forward strand.
AGGATTACTCGAGCTGGTGAAACTGTTCCAGGGAGACAAAGATGCCGAATTTGGGGAAGGTCCTTTTGGGACCAAGTAGTTAGGAGTATTTTATTTTGCTTTAATGATGTAATAAGGCCATTGGCCACTAGTGACATTTTACTTTCTGTTATTTAGCGTCATCTTTGGGATTCGTCTTATTTTTATCAATAAAATGAGGCATTTAGCATTACAAGTTCTCCAAAACTATTTGTCGCTAGGCCTACCTCGGGCACAACGAGGCACCCAATTTAGGACACGATTTATATTCTTGTACTACGTGTTTAAATATTGCAATATTTTTTCTCAGAATCCGTACTAACTTGTTACCTTTTGGTTTTTACGTTTTGGTTTATTCCCCTTCCCCAAAGGTTAGTTCATTCACTATGGCATGATCATCTTAAGCAGAAGGGCACATCTCAATAACTGTACTATCAGAACCACCAAGGCCCGGAAAGCTTCGGGGTAATGAGGCTGAACAAAGCACTATGCATTTCTTTTTTACTTTTCATTAGTTGATTTCCATTCAGTATTATCTTTAAATCTTGAAAAGAGCTCCGATGTTCAAAACAATTTTGGAATTTATCAAAGCATTTCAGTTTCTTATATATATCTTTTATTATTTTTCTCTGTCATTCATTTTACTTTTACACAGAATTACTATTACTTATCTTGATGAACCGATGAATGTGACATGCGACGAGGTAACACAACAAACAGATATAGACTCAGAAGAGGATGATATACTAGAAGAGGTCATCAGAGAGGTTGAGAATTTTGAGAGTAGGCCTAAATCTAACTTGGACGAAACTGAGGTCGTTAATTTGGGAGATACAAAAAATGTCATAGAAACCCGCATCAGTGTTCCCTTGTCACCATCAGAAAAGGAAGAATACACAGAGTTTTTAAAGGAATATGAGGACATATTCGCCTGGTCGTATGATGACATGACTGGTCTTAGTACGTCCATTGTAGCTCACAAATTGCCAACAGATCTAACCTGTCCGCCGGTAAAGCAGAAGCTCAGGAAATTCAAACCCGACATAAGTTTGAAAATCAAAGAAGAGGTTACCAAGCAAGTCAAAGCCAAGGTTCTCAGGGTAGTAGAGTATCCGACATGGTTAGCCAACATCGTGCCAGTACCAAAGAAGGATGGGAAAGTTAGAGTTTGTGTCGACTACCGGGATCTTAACCGGGTCAGTCCCAAAGATGACTTCCCCTTGTCGAACATACACATTCTTATCGACAACTGCGCCAAGCATGATTTGCAGTCTTTTGTTGATTGTTTTGCCGCGTATCATCAGTTATGGATGGATGAGGAAGATGCAAAGAAAACCGCTTTCATCACGCCGTGGAGAATGTATTGTTACAAAATGATGCCGTTTGGGTTGAAGAATGCTGGTGCCACCTATATGAGAGCCATGACTACTATCTTTCACGACATGATACACAAGGATATCAAGGTATATGTGGATGACGTCATCATCAAATCTAAGAAGGTCAATGATCATATGGAATATCTGAGAATGTTCTTCAACAAACTGAGGAGGTACGATCTGAAACTGAATCCCGCCAAGTGTGCATTCGGGGTTCCTGCTGGAAAATTACTGGGTTTCATCATGAGTCGTCGATAAATAGAATTGGACCCATCAAAGGTCAAAGCCATTCAACAATTGCCACCGCCAAAGAACAAGAAGGACGTGATGAGTTTCTTGGAGAGACTCAACTATATCATTCGATTCACAGCTCAATCCACTGTCATTTGTGAACCTATCTTTAAAATGTTGAAGAAAGACGCTGCTACTAAATAGATTGATGATTGTTAGAAAGCTTTTGACAGAATCAAGGAATACCTGTCAACGTCGCCAGTCTTGGTTCCGCACGAGCCAGGAAGATCTCTATTGCTTTACCTTGCGGTACTGGATTGAGCATTCGGTTGTGTTCTAGGACAACATGACGAAACGAGGAGAAAGGAGCAAGCCATCTACTATCTCAGTAAGAAGTTCACCCCGTACGAGGCCCGGTATTCTCTATTAGAGCGCACCTGTTGTGCTCTGACTTGGGTAGCTCAAAAATTGAGGCATTATTTCTGTTCCTACACTACTTATCTTATATCAAGAATGGACCCGCTGAAGTATGTCTTCCAGAAGCCCATGCCCACCGGCAAGCTCGCGAAGTGGCAAATCCTGCTAAGCAAATTCGACATTGTTTACTTGACTCAGAAGGAAATCAAAGGTCAAGCCTTAGTAGATCACCTCGCCGAGAATCCTGTTGGCGGATAATACAAACCTCTGAAAACATATTTTCCTAATGAAGAGGTGTCCTTCGTAGGAGAAGATATTGCATAATCCTATGACGGTTGGAGGTTGTTTTTCGATGGAGCCGCAAATTTCAAAGGAGTTGGCATAGGAGCAGTCCTAGTATCAGAAACCGGCCAGCATTACCTGGTATCCACCAAGCTCAAGTTCCCTTGCACAAACAATATGGCTGAATATGAAGCCTGCATCCTGGGATCAAGATGGCCATTTACATGAACATTAAAGAGTTGCTAGTGATCAGGGATTTAGACTTGCTCATACATCAGGTTCGAGAAGAGTAGGCAACTAAGAACTCTAAGATACTTCCTTATGTGCATCACATATAGGATTTGAGGAAGAGATTCACAAATACAAAATTTCAGCACGTCCCTAGGATCCAGAACAAATTCGCTCATGCATTAGCTACTCTATCATCCATGATCCAGCATCCGGATACGAATTTCATTGATCCCAGAACTTGCCAACGCTACTCAGAAGCGCACACTTTGGAGGTTATCCGACAACTTCTTTCATAGTGGAGGAATCCTGTACAAGAGGACTCCCGATTTGGGTTTACTAAGATGTGTCAAAGCAAAATAAGCATCCAGGCTATTGGATGAAGTGTATGTAGGGACCTGCGGGCTGCACATGAATGGTTTTGTTTTAGCAAAAAAGATACTCTGAGTAGGGTACTTTTGGATGAATATGGAAGCAGACTGTATCCAGTATGTTTGCAAATGCCATCACTGCCAGATACATGCGAATATGATAAAAGTACCTCCAAACGAGCTTACTGCAACAAGCTCACCATGGCCATTCGCCGCTTGGGGAATGGATATTATCTGACTTATCGAACCTGCCGCATCAAACGGGCACAGGTTTATCCTAGTGGCAATTGATTATTTTACCAAATGGCTTGAAGCAGCGTCATATAGGGCATGACTAAGAAAGTTGTGGCAGATTTCGTCCGTGACCATATTGTTTGCCGATTCGGAATTCCGGAATCAATCATCATGGATAATGGTTCCAATCTCAATAGCGACTTAATGAAAGCAATGTGTGAGAAATTCAAGATCAAACACAAGAACTCTACCGCCTACAAGCCTCAGATGAATGGAGCTGTAGAAACAACCAACAAGAATATCAAGAAGATACTAAGGAAGATGATCGATAGGCACAAACAATCGCATGAGAAGTTATCATTTGCCTTACCGGGGTACCGCACCATAGTCCGCACATCAATTGGGGCAACTCCCTACATGCTGGTTTATGGTACAGAGGCGGTCATCCCCGCTGAGGTAGAAATTCCCTCCTACAAGAAGCACAATTGGATGACGCAGAATGGGTAAAAGGCCGCTGGTGATACCCAAATTTTTCTTGAGTATTTTATATATCCAAAATACTTTCAAAATAACATATACATGCATATATAAGCATGCCCAAGATGTTTTGGTATTTTTCCTTATTTTTTAAGATTTTAAAACCAATTTTTTGCCTATTTTAATAGTAGAAAATTCAATAATTATTCCCAAACTATCATGTTTGGTGAATAATTTATTTTCATTCTCATATTTGTACCAAAAATATAATTAAGGTGATTTTTTTTATATTTTTATAAATTTAATTAGTAGTTCTAAAGTTAAATTGCATGTAATTGCAAGTTTAGCCTACCTAAGATTAATTGAATTTTTATAATTGTAAAATTGGTTCCGATACTGTTAAATTAATATTTATATGTTATTTACTGACTTAGTACTTTTAATTTAATTTCATAATCATTTTACTATTTTTGTAAATAAAAGGGAAAAATGGCTATTTAAAATATAGCCCCAATTCGTTTCAATTGTATCCCCATTTACATTTCAATTTTTTCTTAGCCTGAAGTTGGCCCAATTTCAAGCTTAAAATCAGACCAGCCCAATCCCTTCTAACCCAACCCAATGACCTGTTCATCCTACCCGACCCAAGGCTCTTTTAATCCAGATCGCTGATCAATCTGATCAACGGTCACGATCTTTTCTTTCCTTTTTTAATTCGCCTAACCCAACCCTAATCCCCTCATTTCCCTCTAGTAGCCGCCTTTGGATCCTCTCATCTCTCTCTCAACCTTTCCCCTAACCCTAGCAGCTTCTCGTGATCCTCACCCCAAAACTTACCAAAATCCATGGCTTCTCAGGCCATGGAAACCCTATATTCACCTCCTATTGCTCTTACGTGCCTGATGCTCGAAGGATCGAGGCCATACTTCAGAGGTCTTCACTCAGACCTTCACCGATTGAGGTTTTCGGCCATTTCCGGCCCTGCTCCTACATGTCTTAGCCTCCTGAGCCTGGCTCCGACCTTATCGACTCAGATCTAATCTCGTAACTTCCAAGCCTTTCTCGGCCTTTAGGTTTCTCAGAAACCCTAGCCTATTCAAGGTTCTTTCATCGTTATTTGTCTAGATCTATGCGTTATCTAAGCTTTTCTTGCCATCTAAGGTGTTTTCCCCCAAAAGCTTCTTTTCAAAATCACTTCTCTTTAATTTTAGAGTTTCTGAAAGGATATTTGAAAAACAAATCTTTCTGATGTTTCTCCTTCTTCACTTTATGTGTGTTTGCTCATATCTTGCTCGTATGATTTCTTTATTATGCGTGTACTGTCTTCTACCTTTTCTTTTCTACTATGCATGTTATTTTCGTTAAACTTCGCCATGTTTTCTATACTCTTTTACTATGTGTGTTTACTATTAAGTTATTTGATATTGTTTACTGGACTCTATTCATATTTTACATGCTTCATCTACTTGTGTTCACGTCTGTATTATCTCCTTCTTCTGAATTTGTTTAGGTTTCGAGTTTTCTCAAAATGTGTTATTCATGATTCTTCTTCCTTTGTCATTTAACGTGCTATCATATCTGTCTTGTTGAGACTCTGAATCAAATGGCTTGCTTTCTCACTTCCATGTTTAGAAACCCTGGGATTTGGGGGTTTCCTTTGATGATTTTGATTCCTTGTGTTCGAGTTAAGGCTCCACTTTGGGACCCTGGACTCTTAGATTCACTATGAGTCTGCAAATTGAACTTGTATCTCTTTACTTATGATCCTGAGTTTTATGATTCTGAACTCCTCTCTCTTTTACACAGCTCGACAGTATCTTCTTGATTCACATGTTTGTGTACTTTATATATGACACTCTTCTTTCAAAAGATTTTTTGCCAACTACTAATTGATTCTGAATCCCTTTGATGGTGTTTACTTGATTGTTCTTGATTTTCCCTAAGTGAACCTTTCTTTACCCTTTTTCTCAACCTGATTCATTCGAGCAAGCATGTAATTTTGGTTTTACTTATTGATTCCCTTTCCTTTTTTTTTTCAAACGGGGTACTATTGGTTTGTTTACTTAAATAGCCTCTATGTACTTGCCCTTTATTATACTGCTAGGAAAATATTCTTTCAAAATCCCTTTCCCGAATTGCTTTACCCGTTTGAATTTGAATCCCTTTAATAAAGGGAGTCTTATATGGTTGATTGAAAATCAGACTTTCATTATTTTCTTACCTTATTTCTCACAACTTTCACACTATAAATACTCTTCTCCCTTCTCTTTGAACACACACGAACACAGAACACAATCTGAGTTCATAATTCACTCTCACTTAAACTCTCTCTTTCTGATACTTGCACTGTTGTGGACTTTGTTTACTTTCTTCTGCACTCTTTTGCTTCTCTACTGGTATGTCTCAATTAGTTTACATGCCTCTACAACAATGTGTTTAATGCTTCCCATTTGTTTTAAGCATATTGTCGCATGTTTCCCCTTTTCTTTATTGTTCAGTATTTAAATTATGTATGCAATCAGTTGTTTGTCATGAATTTCATACTTTATGAATCCCCTTACCCTTTACCCTTTGTATGTGAGTTATGGTTCAGGACATAACAACACTCCAATTTGGTGTCTATGATCCTGAACTGGATTCTTTGAATCCCAAATTCAATCAATGCCCATTCACTTTTCCCCTTTTATGTGTCCGAGCCGTGGAATGGGGTCTGATAGTGTCCTAATCACTATCTAGACTTTGGTCTAACCTTCAAAAGGTCTGCTCCTAACTTGTTCAACCAAACAAGTGGTCAGGGGTGTGCCAGCCTACTTTGTGGCTAGGTATGACCACCACCTGTCATGGCTCCCCAATTCCCCTTTCACTTTGCACTTACTCTTAGCTATAAGTTCTGCCTCTCTCTTGCAAGCCATGCTTTGGGACCCCTGGGCTCCCTATGAACTTGGATGCATGAGAGCTGGCTCTTCCACACTGCACTATTCTAAATCTGATAGTATCCTGAGTGTAAGAAATGACTGGAATCCCTGAGATTCCTTGGAACTTTGAAACACCTTGGATAAAGAGAAGGCTTCAGAAATCTGGATCCCGGAAGTGGCTCAATCGCATGTTATTAGACATTAAGGCTGAATTAGGCTGCTCGGATCTAAATGTTAGCTTTTGATGTATCTTTTAATTTCCAGTTTGATTCATTGGGTTGTAATAATTTTATATGAAACTCGGGGAGTATAGTAAAAGGGTGTGGGAGGGGTCTTCACTTTTCTTGCATCCAAGGGGTAGAAATCATGAGTTAGGATTTTTTTTAATCAAACTAGAAATCCTTCCTATAGGGTCTTTAATACTTATTCAATCACATAGAGACCATGCCTATAGGATTTAACGCTTAACTTTACCGAAAAATCACCTAGAAAGCATATCTATAGGATTTAACATTCATGTTCTATAATGACACATATGCAGATCATGTCTATAGGCTCTTGCATTTCTGCATATACAAATGTCACTAGGCAAACCATTTATAGGCTTAATAACAAAGTTGCATATAGACATCATGTGTATAAGACTCCTATTAATGTCATGAAAGGGTGTTAAAATCAGTAAACATATAGACAGCATGCCTATAGGAAACCTCATCTTTAATAGCATCATTCGTTCTTAAGCAGTATCGATTGCTGGAACTCGTGTCTTTACTAAAACTGGTAATTTTCTACTTCTGAAACCTGCTAAAATTGGTAAACCTTTTCCTATAACCAATCTGCACTCCCCCGAAACTTGTAAACTTTTTAATCAGTCTACATCTTTTCTGAAACAACTGGTAACTCTTTTCTAAAATCGGTTTGCATATTTTCTCTTTGTTTAAACTGATAACTCTTTTTTTTTTCTAAAATCAACTTGCAACTTTTCTGAAACTATTGGTAACTCTTTGCATCTTTTTCCTGAAATTAATAGATCCTACGCCTAGATTTTTATTTCAACTCAGAAACAAAAAGTTGGCTAATTAATGAATTGGGTCAGTCCCTGACAACTTTATCCGAGTTGCCTAATGCAGACTTTCTATTTAAATACATGTGATGAACCAATTCGCTCGCTGCTTAATTTAAATCTAAGACCAAATTAGTATTTTTCAAGGCATACTAAACTAAATGATTGTTTGACTTTTGGGGTTAATTTGAGCCTTGTATGCTTGTTTGTTCTCCCTTTTTACTTGATACTTGTTTTGAATTTCGAGCTAGAATTTTATCCTTTAAACTCCACAAAGGCCCCCACCCCTTTCTTCCCCTTTAGGATTAGAAGTCCTAATACCCCGGGATTAATAGGATTGGGACGGGTAGTAGCATGTGATAAGTAAACGATACCGTTCCTCGCTTTAATACCTTAGGGTAGACATGAAGATGATGATTACACAATAACAATTCGCGTACAACTGAGTACCAGTGTTGTGCGAATGATCCATGTAATGTATAAATCTAGGACCTCTTTCTCCTTCTTTATTAGTTTAACAAAATTTTCTGAATCTTTAAAGCTATTGCATTTTCAATTTCTGCTTCTCGCATGATCTTTCGGATTATTTGCACTAAGTACGTTACCTTTTCCTCTACTTGCACGTTTTTTACAAAAATTGCTCCTTTAAAATTCAACACTTCTTTTAACCTTTTGTTCTTCGTGTACTTGTTTATTTACATTTACATCTAAAGTCACAATTGTAGCATGGCCGGGAACCACACTAGTGGATCTTGAGGGGTGCTTAACACCTTCCCCTCAAGATAATTTCAAGCCCTTACCCAAAACTCTGGTCTGCATCTTTAATTCTTCTAAAAGTGTCCTAATGCACTATAATCATTAGGTGGCGACTCTCCAAACTCTCGAAAAAAAACCTAATTCCCAAATTGGTAAAAGAGTTGTCTTCCCGAGTGTCGTGAACCCGATTCCACAAGGAAAAAGGGGGCGTCGACAGCATGTCGACTCTGCTGGGGACTTCTTTAGGCTTTTACCATTGCATTCTATACGTGACTTTATTGCTTTCTTTTATTGCTTTTGTTTAATGTCTTTATTTGAAGCTAACTTGATTCTTTTGTGTCTTTTTCTTTAATTACTTTCATTTATTGCTTTTCCATCAATACTGTTGTAATTTCTGAGCAATCATTGTAAACTTTATTGTATGAATGTGAAAATACATGTCAATTTATTTCACCCTTGTAAACTGCATCTTCAACATCATATTCCACTCGTGCCAAACAAATACTATGGCAACACTTATAATGAGTAGTTGCGCACTTCCAATACTACCATCCCCTAAATTTGACAAAGGCATATTTGTGGTAAAACCAGTCGATCAACGGTGTAGTCGACGGTTCCGTGCCTTTCCCTCTTGAGTTGTCCGCTCAAGGGTACCAGTCTAGCACTTCAAGATCGAAACCTTACTCCATTAAACTGTACATGCATCATGGTCAAACCTAGCCGAGTCAGTTATGTTGTCCACATAATGACTCATTAAGACAGCCTTGTCCAAAGTCCACCGGGTTTTCTTGAAACCCAAAGGGACACCTCCACGTTCTGTGCATTTATTTGGAGAACTTAAGTGCTTTGGTATGCTAATTATTAATTTGAATAGTCGAGTCTGGTGGGGGTAAGGGCCTAACACTCTATTTTTCCATCAGAAATTGATCGAGGAGTGGAAAGAAATGGCTGTCAGCACCAATAATCGATTAGGGTATTCGGAGCGGGGTCTAGTAGAGCCGGAAGGAAAGTTCATCAAAAGGATCGAAGACTGCCAAAACGGTGAAGGAAATACAGGTGGACATCTGGACCGAGCTTACTTGCTGTTAGGACTACGCGAATTGGTGGAGCTGTTCGAGGGAGACAAGGATGCCAAATCTGGGGAAGGTCCCTCTGGGACCAAGTAGTTAGGAATCCTTTATTTTTCTTTAATGATGTAATAAGGCCAATGGCCACTAGTGACATTTACTTTCTGTTATTTAGAGTCGTTTTGGATTCGTTTTATTTTTATCAATAAAATGAGGCATTTAGCATTATAAGTTCTCCAAAAATATTTGTCGCTACGCCTACCTCGAGCACAACAAGGCACCAAAATTAGGAAGCGATTTATATTCCCCCACAATGTGTTTAAATATTACAATATTTTTCCTCAGAACCCGCACTAACTTGTTACCTTCTTGTTTTTTTTATTTTATTTTTATTCCCCTCCCCAAAGGTTAGTTCATGCATTCTGGCACCATCAGCATACTCTACAAGATCCAAGGGCCCT